>CAVMGG010000367.1:37500-78816 GCA_963680895.1 Fragum sueziense
GACCGACCGACCCGACCCGACCCGACCCGACCCGACCCGACCCGACCCGACCCGACCCGACCCGACCCGACCCGACCCGACCCGACCCGACCCGACCCGACCCGACCCGACCGACCGACCGACCGACCGACCGACCGACCGACAGACCGACTGACCCACCCACAGACCGACCCACCCACAGACCGACCCACCCACCGACAGACTGACTGACTCAGTGACTGACCCACCCACCGACAGACTGACTGACTCAGTGACTGACTGACTGGCTCAGTGAATGACAGGCTGAGCAACTGACTGACCTACTGAGTGACTGGCTGACTGACAGACTTGATGACCTAAAGACAGACTGACTGACCCACTGAATGACAAATTGACCTACTGACTGACTGGCTGATCTACTGACTGACTGACTGATCTCTTGACCTGCTAACTGGTTGACCTACTGACTGACTGACTGGCTGACCTACTGACTGACTGAGTGACTAGCTGTCTGACAGACTGAGTGACTAGCTGTCTGACTGACTGACTGGGTGACTAGCTGTCTGACAGACTGAGTGACTAGCTGTCTTACAGTCTGAGTGATTAGCTGACTGACCAACTAACTGACTGACTTACAGATTGGCTGACCTAGTGACTGCTGAATGACCTAATGACGGACTGGCTGACCCACTGACTGACAGAATGACCTACTGACTGACTGGCTGACCTACTGGCAGACTGACTGACTGACTAACTGACTAACTGACTGACTGACTGACTGACTAACTGACTGACTGACTGACTGACTGACTGACTGACTGACTGACTGACTGACTGACTGACCGACCGACCGACCGACCGACCGACCGACCGACCGACCCGACCCGACCCGACCCGACCCGACCCGACCCGACCCGACCCGACCCGACCCGACCCGACCCGACCCGACCGACCGACCGACCGACCGACCGACCGACCGACCGACCGACTGACCCACCCACAGACCGACCCACCCACAGACCGACCCACCCACCGACAGACTGACTGACTCAGTGACTGACCCACCCACCGACAGACTGACTGACTCAGTGACTGACTGACTGGCTCAGTGAATGACAGGCTGAGCAACTGACTGACCTACTGAGTGACTGGCTGACTGACAGACTTGATGACCTAAAGACAGACTGACTGACCCACTGAATGACAAATTGACCTACTGACTGACTGGCTAATCTACTGACTGACTGACTGATCTCTTGACCTGCTAACTGGTTGACCTACTGACTGACTGACTGGCTGACCTACTGACTGACTGAGTGACTAGCTGTCTGACAGACTGAGTGACTAGCTGTCTGACTGACTGACTGGGTGACTAGCTGTCTGACAGACTGAGTGACTAGCTGTCTTACAGTCTGAGTGATTAGCTGACTGACCAACTAACTGACTGACTTACAGATTGGCTGACCTAGTGACTGCTGAATGACCTAATGACGGACTGGCTGACCCACTGACTGACAGAATGACCTACTGACTGACTGGCTGACCTACTGGCAGACTGACTAATTGACTGACTGATCGATCGACCAAATGACTGACCTACTGAAAGACCTACTGACAGACTGACCTACTGACTGAGAGACAGACTGACTGACCTACTGACTGAATGACTGACTGACTCACAGACTGACTCACTTACTGTGACTGACTCACTGACTGTGACTGACTGACTGATTTACTGACTGACTGACTGGCTGACATACTGACTGACTGAGTGAGTAGATGTCTGACAGACTGAGTGACTAGCTGTCTGACAGACTGAGTGACTGACTGACCGACCGACGGTAAGACCGACTGACTGACCAACCTACTGAGTGACTAGCTGTCTGACAGACTGAGTGACTAGCTGACTAACTAGCTGACTAGCTGACTGACTAGCTGACTGACTGACTGACTGACTGACTGACCTTATGACTGCTGAATGACCTAATGACGGACTGGCTGACCCACAGACTGACAGAATGACCTACTGACTGACTGGCTGACCTACTGACTGACTGGCTGACCTACTGGCAGACTGACTGACTGACTGACTGACTGACTGACTGACTGACTGACTGACTGACTGACTGACTGACTGACTGACTGACTGACTGACTGAGTAGCTGACTAACTGACTAACTGACTGACTGACTGACTGACTAACTGACTGACTGGCTGACTGACTGACTGACTGACTGACTGACTGACTGACTGACTGACTGACTGACTGACTGACTGACCGACCGACCGACCGACCGACCGACCGACCGACCGACCGACCGACCGACCGACCGACCGACCGACCGACCGACCGACCCGACCCGACCCGACCCGACCCGACCCGACCCGACCCGACCCGACCCGACCCGACCCGACCCGACCCGACCCGACCCGACCGACCGACCGACCGACCGACCGACCGACCGACCGACCGACCGACCGACCGACTGACCCACCCACAGACCGACCCACCCACAGACCGACCCACCCACCGACAGACTGACTGACTCAGTGACTGACCCACCCACCGACAGACTGACTGACTCAGTGACTGACTGACTGGCTCAGTGAATGACAGGCTGAGCAACTGACTGACCTACTGAGTGACTGGCTGACTGACAGACTTGATGACCTAAAGACAGACTGACTGACCCACTGAATGACAAATTGACCTACTGACTGACTGGCTGATCTACTGACTGACTGACTGATCTCTTGACCTGCTAACTGGTTGACCTACTGACTGACTGACTGGCTGACCTACTGACTGACTGAGTGACTAGCTGTCTGACAGACTGAGTGACTAGCTGTCTGACTGACTGACTGGGTGACTAGCTGTCTGACAGACTGAGTGACTAGCTGTCTTACAGTCTGAGTGATTAGCTGACTGACCAACTAACTGACTGACTTACAGATTGGCTGACCTAGTGACTGCTGAATGACCTAATGACGGACTGGCTGACCCACTGACTGACAGAATGACCTACTGACTGACTGGCTGACCTACTGGCAGACTGACTAACTGACTGACTGATCGATCGACCAAATGACTGACCTACTGAAAGACCTACTGACAGACTGACCTACTGACTGAGAGACAGACTGACTGACCTACTGACTGAATGACTGACTGACTCACAGACTGACTCACTGACTGTGACTGACTCACTGACTGACTCACTGACTGTGACTGACTCACTTACTGTGACTGACTCACTGACTGTGACTGACTGACTGATTTACTGACTGACTGACTGGCTGACATACTGACTGACTGAGTGAGTAGATGTCTGACAGACTGAGTGACTAGCTGTCTGACAGACTGAGTGACTGACTGACCGACCGACGGTAAGACCGACTGACTGACCAACCTACTGAGTGACTAGCTGTCTGACAGACTGAGTGACTAGCTGACTAACTAGCTGACTAGCTGACTGACTAGCTGACTGACTGACTGACTGACTGACTGACCTTATGACTGCTGAATGACCTAATGACGGACTGGCTGACCCACAGACTGACAGAATGACCTACTGACTGACTGGCTGACCTACTGGCAGACTGACTGACTGACTGACTGACTGACTGACTGACTGACTGACTGACTGACTGACTGACTGACTGACTGACTGACTGACTGACTGACTGACTGACTGACTGACTGACTGACTGACTGACTGACTGACTGACTGACTGACTGAGTAGCTGACTAACTGACTAACTGACTGACTGACTGACTGACTAACTGACTGACTGACTGACTGACTGACTGACTGACTGACTGACTGACTGACTGACTGACCGACCGACCGACCGACCGACCGACCGACCGACCGACCGACCGACCGACCGACCGACCGACCCGACCCGACCCGACCCGACCCGACCCGACCCGACCCGACCCGACCCGACCCGACCCGACCGACCGACCGACCTACCGACCGACCGACCGACCGACCGACCGACCGACTGAACCACCCACAGACCGACCCACCCACAGACCGACCCACCCACCGACAGACTGTCTGACTCAGTGACTGACCCACCCACCGACAGACTGACTGACTCAGTGACTGACTGACTGGCTCAGTGAATGACAGGCTGAGCAACTGACTGACCTACTGAGTGACTGGCTGACTGACAGACTTGATGACCTAAAGACAGACTGACTGACCCACTGAATGACAAATTGACCTACTGACTGACTGGCTGATCTACTGACTGACTGAATGATCTCTTGACCTGCTAACTGGTTGACCTACTGACTGACTGACTGGCTGACCTACTGACTGACTGAGTGACTAGCTGTCTGACAGACTGAGTGACTAGCTGTCTTACTGACTGACTGGGTGACTAGCTGTCTGACAGACTGAGTGACTAGCTGTCTTACAGTCTGAGTGATTAGCTGACTGACCAACTAACTGACTGACTTACAGATTGGCTGACCTAGTGACTGCTGAATGACCTAATGACGGACTGGCTGACCCACTGACTGACAGAATGACCTACTGACTGACTGGCTGACCTACTGGCAGACTGACTAACTGACTGACTGATCGATCGACCAAATGACTGACCTACTGAAAGACCTACTGACAGACTGACCTACTGACTGAGAGACAGACTGACTGACCTACTGACTGAATGACTGACTGACTCACAGACTGACTCACTGACTGTGACTGACTCACTGACTGACTCACTGACTGTGACTGACTCACTTACTGTGACTGACTCACTGACTGTGACTGACTGACTGATTTACTGACTGACTGACTGGCTGACATACTGACTGACTGAGTGAGTAGATGTCTGACAGACTGAGTGACTAGCTGTCTGACAGACTGAGTGACTGACTGACCGACCGACGGTAAGACCGACTGACTGACCAACCTACTGAGTGACTAGCTGTCTGACAGACTGAGTGACTAGCTGACTAACTAGCTGACTAGCTGACTGACTAGCTGACTGACTGACTGACTGACTGACTGACCTTATGACTGCTGAATGACCTAATGACGGACTGGCTGACCCACAGACTGACAGAATGACCTACTGACTGACTGGCTGACCTACTGACTGACTGGCTGACCTACTGGCAGACTGACTGACTGACTGACTGACTGACTGACTGACTGACTGACTGACTGACTGACTGACTGACTGACTGACTGACTGACTGACTGACTGACTGACTGACTGACTGACTGACTGACTGACTGACTGACTGACTGACTGAGTAGCTGACTAACTGACTAACTGACTGACTGACTGACTGACTGACTAACTGACTGACTGACTGACTGACTGACTGACTGACTGACTGACTGACTGACTGACTGACTGACTGACTGACCGACCGACCGACCGACCGACCGACCGACCGACCGACCGACCGACCGACCGACCGACCGACCGACCGACCGACCCGACCCGACCCGACCCGACCCGACCCGACCCGACCCGACCCGACCCGACCCGACCCGACCCGACCCGACCCGACCCGACCCGACCCGACCCGACCCGACCCGACCGACCGACCGACCGACCGACCGACCGACCGACCGACTGACCCACCCACAGACCGACCCACCCACAGACCGACCCACCCACCGACAGACTGACTGACTCAGTGACTGACCCACCCACCGACAGACTGACTGACTCAGTGACTGACTGACTGGCTCAGTGATTGACAGGCTGAGCAACTGACTGACCTACTGAGTGACTGGCTGACTGACAGACTTGATGACCTAAAGACAGACTGACTGACCCACTGAATGACAAATTGACCTACTGACTGACTGGCTGATCTACTGACTGACTGACTGATCTCTTGACCTGCTAACTGGTTGACCTACTGACTGACTGACTGGCTGACCTACTGACTGACTGAGTGACTAGCTGTCTGACAGACTGAGTGACTAGCTGTCTGACTGACTGACTGGGTGACTAGCTGTCTGACAGACTGAGTGACTAGCTGTCTTACAGTCTGAGTGTTTAGCTGACTGACCAACTAACTGACTGACTTACAGATTGGCTGACCTAGTGACTGCTGAATGACCTAATGACGGACTGGCTGACCCACTGACTGACAGAATGACCTACTGACTGACTGGCTGACCTACTGGCAGACTGACTGACTGACTAACTGACTAACTGACTAACTGACTGACTGACTGACTGACTAACTGACTGACTGACTGACTGACTGACTGACTGACTGACTGACTGACTGACTGACTGACTGACCGACCGACCGACCGACCGACCGACCGACCGACCGACCGACCGACCGACCGACCGACCGACCGACCGACCGACCGACCCGACCCGACCCGACCCGACCCGACCCGACCCGACCCGACCCGACCCGACCCGACCCGACCCGACCCGACCCGACCCGACCGACCGACCGACCGACCGACCGACCGACTGACCCACCCACAGACCGACCCACCCACAGACCGACCCACCCACCGACAGACTGACTGACTCAGTGACTGACCCACCCACCGACAGACTGACTGACTCAGTGACTGACTGACTGGCTCAGTGAATGACAGGCTGAGCAACTGACTGACCTACTGAGTGACTGGCTGACTGACAGACTTGATGACCTAAAGACAGACTGACTGACCCACTGAATGACAAATTGACCTACTGACTGACTGGCTGATCTACTGACTGACTGACTGATCTCTTGACCTGCTAACTGGTTGACCTACTGACTGACTGACTGGCTGACCTACTGACTGACTGAGTGACTAGCTGTCTGACAGACTGAGTGACTAGCTGTCTGACTGACTGACTGGGTGACTAGCTGTCTGACAGACTGAGTGACTAGCTGTCTTACAGTCTGAGTGATTAGCTGACTGACCAACTAACTGACTGACTTACAGATTGGCTGACCTAGTGACTGCTGAATGACCTAATGACGGACTGGCTGACCCACTGACTGACAGAATGACCTACTGACTGACTGGCTGACCTACTGGCAGACTGACTAACTGACTGACTGATCGATCGACCAAATGACTGACCTACTGAAAGACCTACTGACAGACTGACCTACTGACTGAGAGACAGACTGACTGACCTACTGACTGAATGACTGACTGACTCACAGACTGACTCACTGACTGTGACTGACTCACTGACTGACTCACTGACTGTGACTGACTCACTTACTGTGACTGACTCACTGACTGTGACTGACTGACTGATTTACTGACTGACTGACTGGCTGACATACTGACTGACTGAGTGAGTAGATGTCTGACAGACTGAGTGACTAGCTGTCTGACAGACTGAGTGACTGACTGACCGACCGACGGTAAGACCGACTGACTGACCAACCTACTGAGTGACTAGCTGTCTGACAGACTGAGTGACTAGCTGACTAACTAGCTGACTAGCTGACTGACTAGCTGACTGACTGACTGACTGACTGACTGACCTTATGACTGCTGAATGACCTAATGACGGACTGGCTGACCCACAGACTGACAGAATGACCTACTGACTGACTGGCTGACCTACTGACTGACTGGCTGACCTACTGGCAGACTGACTGACTGACTGACTGACTGACTGACTGACTGACTGACTGACTGACTGACTGACTGACTGACTGACTGACTGACTGACTGACTGACTGACTGACTGAGTAGCTGACTAACTGACTAACTGACTGACTGACTGACTGACTAACTGACTGACTGACTGACTGACTGACTGACTGACTGACTGACTGACTGACTGACCGACCGACCGACCGACCGACCGACCGACCGACCGACCGACCGACCGACCAACCCGACCCGACCCGACCCGACCCGACCCGACCCGACCCGACCCGACCCGACCCGACCCGACCGACCGACCTACCGACCGACCGACCGACCGACCGACCGACTGACCCACCCACAGACCGACCCACCCACAGACCGACCCACCCACCGACAGACTGACTGACTCAGTGACTGACCCACCCACCGACAGACTGACTGACTCAGTGACTGACTGACTGGCTCAGTGAATGACAGGCTGAGCAACTGACTGACCTACTGAGTGACTGGCTGACTGACAGACTTGATGACCTAAAGACAGACTGACTGACCCACTGAATGACAAATTGACCTACTGACTGACTGGCTGATCTACTGACTGACTGACTGATCTCTTGACCTGCTAACTGGTTGACCTACTGACTGACTGACTGGCTGACCTACTGACTGACTGAGTGACTAGCTGTCTGACAGACTGAGTGACTAGCTGTCTGACTGACTGACTGACTGACCTTATGACTGCTGAATGACCTAATGACGGACTGGCTGACCCACAGACTGACAGAATGACCTACTGACTGACTGGCTGACCTACTGGCAGACTGACTGACTGACTGACTGACTGACTGACTGACTGACTGACTGACTGACTGACTGACTGACTGACTGACTGACTGACTGACTGACTGACTGACTGACTGACTGACTGACTGACTGACTGACTGACTGACTGACTGACTGACTGACTGACTGACTGACTGACTGACTGAGTAGCTGACTAACTGACTAACTGACTGACTGACTGACTGACTAACTGACTGACTGACTGACTGACTGACTGACTGACTGACTGACTGACTGACTGACTGACCGACCGACCGACCGACCGACCGACCGACCGACCGACCGACCGACCGACCGACCGACCGACCCGACCCGACCCGACCCGACCCGACCCGACCCGACCCGACCCGACCCGACCCGACCCGACCCGACCCGACCGACCGACCTACCGACCGACCGACCGACCGACCGACCGACCGACCGACTGACCCACCCACAGACCGACCCACCCACAGACCGACCCACCCACCGACAGACTGACTGACTCAGTGACTGACCCACCCACCGACAGACTGACTGACTCAGTGACTGACTGACTGGCTCAGTGAATGACAGGCTGAGCAACTGACTGACCTACTGAGTGACTGGCTGACTGACAGACTTGATGACCTAAAGACAGACTGACTGACCCACTGAATGACAAATTGACCTACTGACTGACTGGCTGATCTACTGACTGACTGACTGATCTCTTGACCTGCTAACTGGTTGACCTACTGACTGACTGACTGGCTGACCTACTGACTGACTGAGTGACTAGCTGTCTGACAGACTGAGTGACTAGCTGTCTGACTGACTGACTGGGTGACTAGCTGTCTGACAGACTGAGTGACTAGCTGTCTTACAGTCTGAGTGATTAGCTGACTGACCAACTAACTGACTGACTTACAGATTGGCTGACCTAGTGACTGCTGAATGACCTAATGACGGACTGGCTGACCCACTGACTGACAGAATGACCTACTGACTGACTGGCTGACCTACTGGCAGACTGACTAACTGACTGACTGATCGATCGACCAAATGACTGACCTACTGAAAGACCTACTGACAGACTGACCTACTGACTGAGAGACAGACTGACTGACCTACTGACTGAATGACTGACTGACTCACAGACTGACTCACTGACTGTGACTGACTCACTGACTGACTCACTGACTGTGACTGACTCACTTACTGTGACTGACTCACTGACTGTGACTGACTGACTGATTTACTGACTGACTGACTGGCTGACATACTGACTGACTGAGTGAGTAGATGTCTGACAGACTGAGTGACTAGCTGTCTGACAGACTGAGTGACTGACTGACCGACCGACGGTAAGACCGACTGACTGACCAACCTACTGAGTGACTAGCTGTCTGACAGACTGAGTGACTAGCTGACTAACTAGCTGACTAGCTGACTGACTAGCTGACTGACTGACTGACTGACTGACCTTATGACTGCTGAATGACCTAATGACGGACTGGCTGACCCACAGACTGACAGAATGACCTACTGACTGACTGGCTGACCTACTGGCAGACTGACTGACTGACTGACTGACTGACTGACTGACTGACTGACTGACTGACTGACTGACTGACTGACTGACTGACTGACTGACTGACTGAGTAGCTGATTAACTGACTAACTGACTGACTGACTGACTGACTAACTGACTGACTGACTGACTGACTGACTGACTGACTGACTGACTGACTGACTGACTGACTGACTGACTGACCGACCGACCGACCGACCGACCGACCGACCGACCGACCGACCGACCGACCGACCGACCGACCGACCGACCGACCGACCGACCGACCGACCGACCCGACCCGACCCGACCCGACCCGACCCGACCCGACCCGACCCGACCCGACCCGACCCGACCCGACCCGACCCGACCCGACCGACCGACCTACCGACCGACCGACCGACCGACCGACCGACCGACCGACTGACCCACCCACAGACCGACCCACCCACAGACCGACCCACCCACCGACAGACTGACTGACTCAGTGACTGACCCACCCACCGACAGACTGACTGACTCAGTGACTGACTGACTGGCTCAGTGAATGACAGGCTGAGCAACTGACTGACCTACTGAGTGACTGGCTGACTGACAGACTTGATGACCTAAAGACAGACTGACTGACCCACTGAATGACAAATTGACCTACTGACTGACTGGCTGATCTACTGACTGACTGACTGATCTCTTGACCTGCTAACTGGTTGACCTACTGACTGACTGACTGGCTGACCTACTGACTGACTGAGTGACTAGCTGTCTGACAGACTGAGTGACTAGCTGTCTGACTGACTGACTGGGTGACTAGCTGTCTGACAGACTGAGTGACTAGCTGTCTTACAGTCTGAGTGATTAGCTGACTGACCAACTAACTGACTGACTTACAGATTGGCTGACCTAGTGACTGCTGAATGACCTAATGACTGACTGGCTGACCCACTGACTGACAGAATGACCTACTGACTGACTGGCTGACCTACTGGCAGACTGACTAACTGACTGACTGATCGATCGACCAAATGACTGACCTACTGAAAGACCTACTGACAGACTGACCTACTGACTGAGAGACAGACTGACTGACCTACTGACTGAATGACTGACTGACTCACAGACTGACTCACTGACTGTGACTGACTCACTGACTGACTCACTGACTGTGACTGACTCACTTACTGTGACTGACTCACTGACTGTGACTGACTGACTGATTTACTGACTGACTGACTGGCTGACATACTGACTGACTGAGTGAGTAGATGTCTGACAGACTGAGTGACTAGCTGTCTGACAGACTGAGTGACTGACTGACCGACCGACGGTAAGACCGACTGACTGACCAACCTACTGAGTGACTAGCTGTCTGACAGACTGAGTGACTAGCTGACTAACTAGCTGACTAGCTGACTGACTAGCTGACTGACTGACTGACTGACTGACTGACCTTATGACTGCTGAATGACCTAATGACGGACTGGCTGACCCACAGACTGACAGAATGACCTACTGACTGACTGGCTGACCTACTGGCAGACTGACTGACTGACTGACTGACTGACTGACTGACTGACTGACTGACTGACTGACTGACTGACTGACTGACTGACTGACTGACTGACTGACTGACTGACTGACTGACTGACTGACTGACTGACTGACTGACTGAGTAGCTGACTAACTGACTAACTGACTGACTGACTGACTAACTGACTGACTGACTGACTGACTGACTGACTGACTGACTGACTGACTGACTGACCGACCGACCGACCGACCGACCGACCGACCGACCGACCGACCGACCGACCGACCGACCGACCCGACCCGACCCGACCCGACCCGACCCGACCCGACCCGACCCGACCCGACCCGACCCGACCCGACCCGACCCGACCGACCGACCGACCTACCGACCGACCGACCGACCGACTGACCCACCCACAGACCGACCCACCCACAGACCGACCCACCCACCGACAGACTGACTGACTCAGTGACTGACCCACCCACCGACAGACTGACTGACTCAGTGACTGACTGACTGGCTCAGTGAATGACAGGCTGAGCAACTGACTGACCTACTGAGTGACTGGCTGACTGACAGACTTGATGACCTAAAGACAGACTGACTGACCCACTGAATGACAAATTGACCTACTGACTGACTGGCTGATCTACTGACTGACTGACTGATCTCTTGACCTGCTAACTGGTTGACCTACTGACTGACTGACTGGCTGACCTACTGACTGACTGAGTGACTAGCTGTCTGACAGACTGAGTGACTAGCTGTCTGACTGACTGACTGGGTGACTAGCTGTCTGACAGACTGAGTGACTAGCTGTCTTACAGTCTGAGTGATTAGCTGACTGACCAACTAACTGACTGACTTACAGATTGGCTGACCTAGTGACTGCTGAATGACCTAATGACGGACTGGCTGACCCACTGACTGACAGAATGACCTACTGACTGACTGGCTGACCTACTGGCAGACTGACTAACTGACTGACTGATCGATCGACCAAATGACTGACCTACTGAAAGACCTACTGACAGACTGACCTACTGACTGAGAGACAGACTGACTGACCTACTGACTGAATGACTGACTGACTGACTCACAGACTGACTCACTGACTGTGACTGACTCACTGACTGACTCACTGACTGTGACTGACTCACTTACTGTGACTGACTCACTGACTGTGACTGACTGACTGATTTACTGACTGACTGACTGGCTGACATACTGACTGACTGAGTGAGTAGATGTCTGACAGACTGAGTGACTAGCTGTCTGACAGACTGAGTGACTGACTGACCGACCGACGGTAAGACCGACTGACTGACCAACCTACTGAGTGACTAGCTGTCTGACAGACTGAGTGACTAGCTGACTAACTAGCTGACTAGCTGACTGACTAGCTGACTGACTGACTGACTGACTGACTGACCTTATGACTGCTGAATGACCTAATGACGGACTGGCTGACCCACAGACTGACAGAATGACCTACTGACTGACTGGCTGACCTACTGGCAGACTGACTGACTGACTGACTGACTGACTGACTGACTGACTGACTGACTGACTGACTGACTGACTGACTGACTGACTGACTGACTGAGTAGCTGACTAACTGACTAACTGACTGACTGACTGACTGACTAACTGACTGACTGACTGACTGACTGACTGACTGACTGACTGACAGACTGACTGACTGACTGACTGACCGACCGACCGACCGACCGACCGACCGACCGACCGACCGACCGACCGACCGACCGACCGACCGACCGACCGACCCGACCCAACCCGACCCGACCCAACCCGACCCGACCCGACCCGACCCGACCCGACCCGACCCGACCGACCGACCTACCGACCGACCGACCGACCGACCGACCGACCGACTGACCCACCCACAGACCGACCCACCCACAGACCGACCCACCCACCGACAGACTGACTGACTCAGTGACTGACCCACCCACCGACAGACTGACTGACTCAGTGACTGACTGACTGGCTCAGTGAATGACAGGCTGAGCAACTGACTGACCTACTGAGTGACTGGCTGACTGACAGACTTGATGACCTAAAGACAGACTGACTGACCCACTGAATGACAAATTGACCTACTGACTGACTGGCTGATCTACTGACTGACTGACTGATCTCTTGACCTGCTAACTGGTTGACCTACTGACTGACTGACTGGCTGACCTACTGACTGACTGAGTGACTAGCTGTCTGACAGACTGAGTGACTAGCTGTCTGACTGACTGACTGGGTGACTAGCTGTCTGACAGACTGAGTGACTAGCTGTCTTACAGTCTGAGTGATTAGCTGACTGACCAACTAACTGACTGACTTACAGATTGGCTGACCTAGTGACTGCTGAATGACCTAATGACGGACTGGCTGACCCACTGACTGACAGAATGACCTACTGACTGACTGGATGACCTACTGGCAGACTGACTAACTGACTGACTGATCGATCGACCAAATGACTGACCTACTGAAAGACCTACTGACAGACTGACCTACTGACTGAGAGACAGACTGACTGACCTACTGACTGAATGACTGACTGACTGACTCACAGACTGACTCACTGACTGTGACTGACTCACTGACTGACTCACTGACTGTGACTGACTCACTTACTGTGACTGACTCACTGACTGTGACTGACTGACTGATTTACTGACTGACTGACTGGCTGACATACTGACTGACTGAGTGAGTAGATGTCTGACAGACTGAGTGACTAGCTGTCTGACAGACTGAGTGACTGACTGACCGACCGACGGTAAGACCGACTGACTGACCAACCTACTGAGTGACTAGCTGTCTGACAGACTGAGTGACTAGCTGACTAACTAGCTGACTAGCTGACTGACTAGCTGACTGACTGACTGACTGACTGACTGACCTTATGACTGCTGAATGACCTAATGACGGACTGGCTGACCCACAGACTGACAGAATGACCTACTGACTGACTGGCTGACCTACTGGCAGACTGACTGACTGACTGACTGACTGACTGACTGACTGACTGACTGACTGACTGACTGACTGACTGACTGACTGACTGACTGACTGACTGACTGACTGACTGACTGACTGACTGACTGACTGACTGAGTAGCTGACTAACTGACTAACTGACTGACTGACTGACTGACTAACTGACTGACTGACTGACTGACTGACTGACTGACTGACTGACTGATTGACTGACTGACTGACTGACCGACCGACCGACCGACCGACCGACCGACCGACCGACCGACCGACCGACCGACCGACCGACCGACCCGACCCGACCCGACCCGACCCAACCCGACCCGACCCGACCCGACCCGACCCGACCGACGACCGACCGACCGACCGACCGACCGACCGACCGACCGACCGACTGACCCACCCACAGACCGACCCACCCACAGACCGTCCCACCCACCGACAGACTGACTGACTCAGTGACTGACCCACCCACCGACAGACTGACTGACTCAGTGACTGACTGACTGGCTCAGTGAATGACAGGCTGAGCAACTGACTGACCTACTGAGTGACTGGCTGACTGACAGACTTGATGACCTAAAGACAGACTGACTGACCCACTGTATGACAAATTGACCTACTGACTGACTGGCTGATCTACTGACTGACTGACTGATCTCTTGACCTGCTAACTGGTTGACCTACTGACTGACTGACTGGCTGACCTACTGACTGACTGAGTGACTAGCTGTCTGACAGACTGAGTGACTAGCTGTCTGACTGACTGACTGGGTGACTAGCTGTCTGACAGACTGAGTGACTAGCTGTCTTACAGTCTGAGTGATTAGCTGACTGACCAACTAACTGACTGACTTACAGATTGGCTGACCTAGTGACTGCTGAATGACCTAATGACGGACTGGCTGACCCACTGACTGACAGAATGACCTACTGACTGACTGGCTGACCTACTGGCAGACTGACTAACTGACTGACTGATCGATCGACCAAATGACTGACCTACTGAAAGACCTACTGACAGACTGACCTACTGACTGAGAGACAGACTGACTGACCTACTGACTGAATGACTGACTGACTGACTCACAGACTGACTCACTGACTGTGACTGACTCACTGACTGACTCACTGACTGTGACTGACTCACTTACTGTGACTGACTCACTGACTGTGACTGACTGACTGATTTACTGACTGACTGACTGGCTGACATACTGACTGACTGAGTGAGTAGATGTCTGACAGACTGAGTGACTAGCTGTCTGACAGACTGAGTGACTGACTGACCGACCGACGGTAAGACCGACTGACTGACCAACCTACTGAGTGACTAGCTGTCTGACAGACTGAGTGACTAGCTGACTAACTAGCTGACTAGCTGACTGACTAGCTGACTGACTGACTGACTGACTGACTGACCTTATGACTGCTGAATGACCTAATGACGGACTGGCTGACCCACAGACTGACAGAATGACCTACTGACTGACTGGCTGACCTACTGGCAGACTGACTGACTGACTGACTGACTGACTGACTGACTGACTGACTGACTGACTGACTGACTGACTGACTGACTGACTGACTGACTGACTGACTGACTGACTGAGTAGCTGACTAACTGACTAACTGACTGACTGACTGACTGACTAACTGACTGACTGACTGACTGACTGACTGACTAACTGACTGACTGACTGACTGACTGACCGACCGACCGACCGACCGACCGACCGACCGACCGATCGACCGACCGACCGACCGACCGACCGACCGACCGACCGACCCGACCCGACCCGACCCGACCCAACCCGACCCGACCCGACCCGACCCGACCCGACCCGACCCGACCGACCGACCTACCGACCGACCGACCGACCGACCGACCGACCGACTGACCCACCCACAGACCGACCCACCCACAGACCGACCCACCCACCGACAGACTGACTGACTCAGTGACTGACCCACCCACCGACAGACTGACTGACTCAGTGACTGACTGACTGGCTCAGTGAATGACAGGCTGAGCAACTGACTGACCTACTGAGTGACTGGCTGACTGACAGACTTGATGACCTAAAGACAGACTGACTGACCCACTGAATGACAAATTGACCTACTGACTGACTGGCTGATCTACTGACTGACTGACTGATCTCTTGACCTGCTAACTGGTTGACCTACTGACTGACTGACTGGCTGACCTACTGACTGACTGAGTGACTAGCTGTCTGACAGACTGAGTGACTAGCTGTCTGACTGACTGACTGGGTGACTAGCTGTCTGACAGACTGAGTGACTAGCTGTCTTACAGTCTGAGTGATTAGCTGACTGACCAACTAACTGACTGACTTACAGATTGGCTGACCTAGTGACTGCTGAATGACCTAATGACGGACTGGCTGACCCACTGACTGACAGAATGACCTACTGACTGACTGGCTGACCTACTGGCAGACTGACTAACTGACTGACTGATCGATCGACCAAATGACTGACCTACTGAAAGACCTACTGACAGACTGACCTACTGACTGAGAGACAGACTGACTGACCTACTGACTGAATGACTGACTGACTGACTCACAGACTGACTCACTGACTGTGACTGACTCACTGACTGACTCACTGACTGTGACTGACTCACTTACTGTGACTGACTCACTGACTGTGACTGACTGACTGATTTACTGACTGACTGACTGGCTGACATACTGACTGACTGAGTGAGTAGATGTATGACAGACTGAGTGACTAGCTGTCTGACAGACTGAGTGACTGACTGACCGACCGACGGTAAGACCGACTGACTGACCAACCTACTGAGTGACTAGCTGTCTGACAGACTGAGTGACTAGCTGACTAACTAGCTGACTAGCTGACTGACTAGCTGACTGACTGACTGACTGACGGACTGACCTTATGACTGCTGAATGACCTAATGACGGACTGGCTGACCCACAGACTGACAGAATGACCTACTGACTGACTGGCTGACCTACTGGCAGACTGACTGACTGACTGACTGACTGACTGACTGACTGACTGACTGACTGACTGACTGACTGACTGACTGACTGACTGACTGACTGACTGACTGACTGACTGACTGACTGACTGACTGACTGACTGAGTAGCTGACTAACTGACTAACTGACTGACTGACTGACTGACTAACTGACTGACTGACTGACTGACTGACTGACTGACTGACTGACTGACCGACCGACCGACCGACCGACCGACCGACCGACCGACCGACCGACCGACCGACCGACCGACCCGACCCGACCCGACCCGACCCAACCCGACCCGACCCGACCCGACCCGACCCGACCCGACCCGACCGACCGACCGACCGACCGACCTACCGACCGACCGACCGACCGACCGACCGACTGACCCACCCACAGACCGACCCACCCACAGACCGACCCACCCACCGACAGACTGACTGACTCAGTGACTGACCCACCCACCGACAGACTGACTGACTCAGTGACTGACTGACTGGCTCAGTGAATGACAGGCTGAGCAACTGACTGACCTACTGAGTGACTGGCTGACTGACAGACTTGATGACCTAAAGACAGACTGACTGACCCACTGAATGACAAATTGACCTACTGACTGACTGGCTGATCTACTGACTGACTGACTGATCTCTTGACCTGCTAACTGGTTGACCTACTGACTGACTGACTGGCTGACCTACTGACTGACTGAGTGACTAGCTGTCTGACAGACTGAGTGACTAGCTGTCTGACTGACTGACTGGGTGACTAGCTGTCTGACAGACTGAGTGACTAGCTGTCTTACAGTCTGAGTGATTAGCTGACTGACCAACTAACTGACTGACTTACAGATTGGCTGACCTAGTGACTGCTGAATGACCTAATGACGGACTGGCTGACCCACTGACTGACAGAATGACCTACTGACTGACTGGCTGACCTACTGGCAGACTGACTAACTGACTGACTGATCGATCGACCAAATGACTGACCTACTGAAAGACCTACTGAGAGACTGACCTACTGACTGAGAGACAGACTGACTGACCTACTGACTGAATGACTGACTGACTCACAGACTGACTCACTGACTGTGACTGACTCACTGACTGACTCACTGACTGTGACTGACTCACTTACTGTGACTGACTCACTGACTGTGACTGACTGACTGATTTACTGACTGACTGACTGGCTGACATACTGACTGACTGAGTGAGTAGATGTCTGACAGACTGAGTGACTAGCTGTCTGACAGACTGAGTGACTGACTGACCGACCGACGGTAAGACCGACTGACTGACCAACCTACTGAGTGACTAGCTGTCTGACAGACTGAGTGACTAGCTGACTAACTAGCTGACTAGCTGACTGACTAGCTGACTGACTGACTGACTGACTGACTGACCTTATGACTGCTGAATGACCTAATGACGGACTGGCTGACCCACAGACTGACAGAATGACCTACTGACTGACTGGCTGACCTACTGGCAGACTGACTGACTGACTGACTGACTGACTGACTGACTGACTGACTGACTGACTGACTGACTGACTGACTGACTGACTGACTGACTGACTGACTGACTGACTGACTGACTGACTGACTGACTGAGTAGCTGACTAACTGACTAACTGACTGACTGACTGACTAACTGACTGACTGACTGACTGACTGACTGACTGACTGACTGACTGACTGACTGACTGACTGACTGACCGACCGACCGACCGACCGACCGACCGACCGACCGACCGACCGACCGACCGACCCGACCCGACCCAACCCGACCCGACCCGACCCGACCCGACCCGACCGACCGACCGACCTACCGACCGACCGACCGACCGACTGACCCACCCACAGACCGACCCACCCACAGACCGACCCACCCACCGACAGACTGACTGACTCAGTGACTGACCCACCCACAGACAGACTGACTGACTCAGTGACTGACTGACTGGCTCAGTGAATGACAGGCTGAGCAACTGACTGACCTACTGAGTGACTGGCTGACTGACAGACTTGATGACCTAAAGACAGACTGACTGACCCACTGAATGACAAATTGACCTACTGACTGACTGGCTGATCTACTGACTGACTGACTGATCTCTTGACCTGCTAACTGGTTGACCTACTGACTGACTGACTGGCTGACCTACTGACTGACTGAGTGACTAGCTGTCTGACAGACTGAGTGACTAGCTGTCTGACTGACTGACTGGGTGACTAGCTGTCTGACAGACTGAGTGACTAGCTGTCTTACAGTCTGAGTGATTAGCTGACTGACCAACTAACTGACTGACTTACAGATTGGCTGACCTAGTGACTGCTGAATGACCTAATGACGGACTGGCTGACCCACTGACTGACAGAATGACCTACTGACTGACTGGCTGACCTACTGGCAGACTGACTAACTGACTGACTGATCGATCGACCAAATGACTGACCTACTGAAAGACCTACTGACAGACTGACCTACTGACTGAGAGACAGACTGACTGACCTACTGACTGAATGACTGACTGACTGACTCACAGACTGACTCACTGACTGTGACTGACTCACTGACTGACTCACTGACTGTGACTGACTCACTTACTGTGACTGACTCACTGACTGTGACTGACTGACTGATTTACTGACTGACTGACTGGCTGACATACTGACTGACTGAGTGAGTAGATGTCTGACAGACTGAGTGACTAGCTGTCTGACAGATTGAGTGACTGACTGACCGACCGACGGTAAGACCGACTGACTGACCAACCTACTGAGTGACTAGCTGTCTGACAGACTGAGTGACTAGCTGACTAACTAGCTGACTAGCTGACTGACTAGCTGACTGACTGACTGACTGACTGACTGACTGACCTTATGACTGCTGAATGACCTAATGACGGACTGGCTGACCCACAGACTGACAGAATGACCTACTGACTGACTGGCTGACCTACTGGCAGACTGACTGACTGACTGACTGACTGACTGACTGACTGACTGACTGACTGACTGACTGACTGAC
Source organism: Fragum sueziense (assembly GCA_963680895.1). Classification (NCBI taxonomy): domain Eukaryota; kingdom Metazoa; phylum Mollusca; class Bivalvia; order Cardiida; family Cardiidae; genus Fragum; species Fragum sueziense. Next base: position 58,067 of record CAVMGG010000367.1, read on the forward strand.
TGACTGACTGACTGACTGACTGACTGACTGACTGACTGACTGACTGACTGACTGAGTAGCTGACTAACTGACTAACTGACTGACTGACTGACTGACTAACTGACTGACTGACTGACTGACTGACTGACTGACTGACTGACTGACTGACTGACCGACCGACCGACCGACCGACCGACCGACCGACCGACCGACCGACCGACCGACCGACCGACCCGACCCGACCCGACCCGACCCAACCCGACCCGACTCGACCCGACCCGACCCGACCCGACCCGACCCGACCGACCGACCTACCGACCGACCGACCGACCGACCGACCGACCGACTGACCCACCCACAGACCGACCCACCCACAGACCGACCCACCCACCGACAGACTGACTGACTCAGTGACTGACCCACCCACCGACAGACTGACTGACTCAGTGACTGACTGACTGGCTCAGTGAATGACAGGCTGAGCAACTGACTGACCTACTGAGTGACTGGCTGACTGACAGACTTGATGACTTAAAGACAGACTGACTGACCCACTGAATGACAAATTGACCTACTGACTGACTGGCTGATCTACTGACTGACTGACTGATCTCTTGACCTGCTAACTGGTTGACCTACTGACTGACTGACTGGCTGACCTACTGACTGACTGAGTGACTAGCTGTCTGACAGACTGAGTGACTAGCTGTCTGACTGACTGACTGGGTGACTAGCTGTCTGACAGACTGAGTGACTAGCTGTCTTACAGTCTGAGTGATTAGCTGACTGACCAACTAACTGACTGACTTACAGATTGGCTGACCTAGTGACTGCTGAATGACCTAATGACGGACTGGCTGACCCACTGACTGACAGAATGACCTACTGACTGACTGGCTGACCTACTGGCAGACTGACTAACTGACTGACTGATCGATCGACCAAATGACTGACCTACTGAAAGACCTACTGACAGACTGACCTACTGACTGAGAGACAGACTGACTGACCTACTGACTGAATGACTGACTGACTGACTCACAGACTGACTCACTGACTGTGACTGACTCACTGACTGACTCACTGACTGTGACTGACTCACTTACTGTGACTGACTCACTGACTGTGACTGACTGACTGATTTACTGACTGACTGACTGGCTGACATACTGACTGACTGAGTGAGTAGATGTCTGACAGACTGAGTGACTAGCTGTCTGACAGACTGAGTGACTGACTGACCGACCGACGGTAAGACCGACTGACTGACCAACCTACTGAGTGACTAGCTGTCTGACAGACTGAGTGACTAGCTGACTAACTAGCTGACTAGCTGACTGACTAGCTGACTGACTGACTGACTGACTGACTGACCTTATGACTGCTGAATGACCTAATGACGGACTGGCTGACCCACAGACTGACAGAATGACCTACTGACTGACTGGCTGACCTACTGGCAGACTGACTGACTGACTGACTGACTGACTGACTGACTGACTGACTGACTGACTGACTGACTGACTGACTGACTGACTGACTGACTGACTGACTGACTGACTGACTGAGTAGCTGACTAACTGACTAACTGACTGACTGACTGACTGACTAACTGACTGACTGACTGACTGACTGACTGACTGACTGACTGACTGACTGAATGACTGACCGACCGACCGACCGACCGACCGACCGACCGACCGACCGACCGACCGACCGACCGACCGACCGACCGACCGACCGACCCGACCCGACCCGACCCGACCCAACCCGACCCGACCCGACCCAACCCGACCCGACCCGACCCGACCGACCGACCGACCGACTGACCCACCCACAGACCGACCCACCCACAGACCGACCCACCCACCGACAGACTGACTGACTCAGTGACTGACCCACCCACCGACAGACTGACTGACTCAGTGACTGACTGACTGGCTCAGTGAATGACAGGCTGAGCAACTGACTGACCTACTGAGTGACTGGCTGACTGACAGACTTGATGACCTAAAGACAGACTGACTGACCCACTGAATGACAAATTGACCTACTGACTGACTGGCTGATCTACTGACTGACTGACTGATCTCTTGACCTGCTAACTGGTTGACCTACTGACTGACTGACTGGCTGACCTACTGACTGACTGAGTGACTAGCTGTCTGACAGACTGAGTGACTAGCTGTCTGACTGGCTGACTGGGTGACTAGCTGTCTGACAGACTGAGTGACTAGCTGTCTTACAGTCTGAGTGATTAGCTGACTGACCAACTAACTGACTGACTTACAGATTGGCTGACCTAGTGACTGCTGAATGACCTAATGACGGACTGGCTGACCCACTGACTGACAGAATGACCTACTGACTGACTGGCTGACCTACTGGCAGACTGACTAACTGACTGACTGATCGATCGACCAAATGACTGACCTACTGAAAGACCTACTGACAGACTGACCTACTGATTGAGAGACAGACTGACTGACCTACTGACTGAATGACTGACTGACTGACTCACAGACTGACTCACTGACTGTGACTGACTCACTGACTGACTCACTGACTGTGACTGACTCACTTACTGTGACTGACTCACTGACTGTGACTGACTGACTGATTTACTGACTGACTAACTGGCTGACATACTGACTGACTGAGTGAGTAGATGTCTGACAGACTGAGTGACTAGCTGTCTGACAGACTGAGTGACTGACTGACCGACCGACGGTAAGACCGACTGACTGACCAACCTACTGAGTGACTAGCTGTCTGACAGACTGAGTGACTAGCTGACTAACTAGCTGACTAGCTGACTGACTAGCTGACTGACTGACTGACTGACTGACTGACCTTATGACTGCTGAATGACCTAATGACGGACTGGCTGACCCACAGACTGACAGAATGACCTACTGACTGACTGGCTGACCTACTGGCTGACTGACTGACTGACTGACTGACTGACTGACTGACTGACTGACTGACTGACTGACTGACTGACTGACTGACTGACTGACTGACTGACTGACTGACTGACTGACTGACTGAGTAGCTGACTAACTGACTAACTGACTGACTGACTGACTGACTAACTGACTGACTGACTGACTGACTGACTGACTGACTGACTGACTGACTGACTGACTGACTGACCGACCGACCGACCGACCGACCGACCGACCGACCGACCGACCGACCGACCGACCGACCGACCGACCGACCCGACCCGACCCGACCCGACCCAACCCGACCCGACCCGACCCGACCCGACCCGACCGACCGACCGACCTACCGACCGACCGACCGACCGACCGACCGACCGACTGACCCACCCACAGACCGACCCACCCACAGACCGACCCACCCACCGACAGACTGACTGACTCAGTGACTGACCCACCCACCGACAGACTGACTGACTCAGTGACTGACTGACTGGCTCAGTGAATGACAGGCTGAGCAACTGACTGACCTACTGAGTGACTGGCTGACTGACAGACTTGATGACCTAAAGACAGACTGACTGACCCACTGAATGACAAATTGACCTACTGACTGACTGGCTGATCTACTGACTGACTGACTGATCTCTTGACCTGCTAACTGGTTGACCTACTGACTGACTGACTGGCTGACCTACTGACTGACTGAGTGACTAGCTGTCTGACAGACTGAGTGACTAGCTGTCTGACTGACTGACTGGGTGACTAGCTGTCTGACAGACTGAGTGACTAGCTGTCTTACAGTCTGAGTGATTAGCTGACTGACCAACTAACTGACTGACTTACAGATTGGCTGACCTAGTGACTGCTGAATGACCTAATGACGGACTGGCTGACCCACTGACTGACAGAATGACCTACTGACTGACTGGCTGACCTACTGGCAGACTGACTAACTGACTGACTGATCGATCGACCAAATGACTGACCTACTGAAAGACCTACTGACAGACTGACCTACTGACTGAGAGACAGACTGACTGACCTACTGACTGAATGACTGACTGACTCACAGACTGACTCACTGACTGTGACTGACTCACTGACTGACTCACTGACTGTGACTGACTCACTTACTGTGACTGACTCACTGACTGTGACTGACTGACTGATTTACTGACTGACTGACTGGCTGACATACTGACTGACTGAGTGAGTAGATGTCTGACAGACTGAGTGACTAGCTGTCTGACAGACTGAGTGACTGACTGACCGACCGACGGTAAGACCGACTGACTGACCAACCTACTGAGTGACTAGCTGTCTGACAGACTGAGTGACTAGCTGACTAACTAGCTGACTAGCTGACTGACTAGCTGACTGACTGACTGACTGACTGACTGACCTTATGACTGCTGAATGACCTAATGACGGACTGGCTGACCCACAGACTGACAGAATGACCTACTGACTGACTGGCTGACCTACTGGCAGACTGACTGACTGACTGACTGACTGACTGACTGACTGACTGACTGACTGACTGACTGACTGACTGACTGACTGAGTAGCTGACTAACTGACTAACTGACTGACTGACTGACTAACTGACTGACTGACTGACTGACTGACTGACTGACTGACTGACTGACTGACTGACCGACCGACCGACCGACCGACCGACCGACCGACCGACCGACCCGACCCGACCCGACCCGACCCGACCCGACCCGACCCGACCCGACCCGACCCGACCGACCGACCGACCTACCGACCGACCGACCGACCGACTGACCCACCCACAGACCGACCCACCCACAGACCGACCCACCCACCGACAGACTGACTGACTCAGTGACTGACCCACCCACCGACAGACTGACTGACTCAGTGACTGACTGACTGGCTCAGTGAATGACAGGCTGAGCAACTGACTGACCTACTGAGTGACTGGCTGACTGACAGACTTGATGACCTAAAGACAGACTGACTGACCCACTGAATGACAAATTGACCTACTGACTGACTGGCTGATCTACTGACTGACTGACTGATCTCTTGACCTGCTAACTGGTTGACCTACTGACTGACTGACTGGCTGACCTACTGACTGACTGAGTGACTAGCTGTCTGACAGACTGAGTGACTAGCTGTCTGACTGACTGACTGGGTGACTAGCTGTCTGACAGACTGAGTGACTAGCTGTCTTACAGTCTGAGTGATTAGCTGACTGACCAACTAACTGACTGACTTACAGATTGGCTGACCTAGTGACTGCTGAATGACCTAATGACGGACTGGCTGACCCACTGACTGACAGAATGACCTACTGACTGACTGGCTGACCTACTGGCAGACTGACTAACTGACTGACTGATCGATCGACCAAATGACTGACCTACTGAAAGACCTACTGACAGACTGACCTACTGACTGAGAGACAGACTGACTGACCTACTGACTGAATGACTGACTGACTGACTCACAGACTGACTCACTGACTGTGACTGACTCACTGACTGACTCACTGACTGTGACTGACTCACTTACTGTGACTGACTCACTGACTGTGACTGACTGACTGATTTACTGACTGACTGACTGGCTGACATACTGACTGACTGAGTGAGTAGATGTCTGACAGACTGAGTGACTAGCTGTCTGACAGACTGAGTGACTGACTGACCGACCGACGGTAAGACCGACTGACTGACCAACCTACTGAGTGACTAGCTGTCTGACAGACTGAGTGACTAGCTGACTAACTAGCTGACTAGCTGACTGACTAGCTGACTGACTGACTGACTGACTGACTGACCTTATGACTGCTGAATGACCTAATGACGGACTGGCTGACCCACAGACTGACAGAATGACCTACTGACTGACTGGCTGACCTACTGGCAGACTGACTGACTGACTGACTGACTGACTGACTGACTGACTGACTGACTGACTGACTGACTGACTGACTGACTGACTGACTGACTGAGTAGCTGACTAACTGACTAACTGACTGACTGACTGACTGACTAACTGACTGACTGACTGACTGACTGACTGACTGACTGACTGACTGACTGACTGACTGACTGACTGACCGACCGACCGACCGACCGACCGACCGACCGACCGACCGACCGACCGACCGACCGACCGACCCGACCCAACCCGACCCGACCCAACCCGACCCGACCCGACCCGACCCGACCCGACCCGACCCGACCGACCGACCGACCTACCGACCGACCGACCGACCGACCGACCGACTGACCCACCCACAGACCGACCCACCCACCGACAGACTGACTGACTCAGTGACTGACCCACCCACCGACAGACTGACTGACTCAGTGACTGACTGACTGGCTCAGTGAATGACAGGCTGAGCAACTGACTGACCTACTGAGTGACTGGCTGACTGACAGACTTGATGACCTAAAGACAGACTGACTGACCCACTGAATGACAAATTGACCTACTGACTGACTGGCTGATCTACTGACTGACTGACTGATCTCTTGACCTGCTAACTGGTTGACCTACTGACTGACTGACTGGCTGACCTACTGACTGACTGAGTGACTAGCTGTCTGACAGACTGAGTGACTAGCTGTCTGACTGACTGACTGGGTGACTAGCTGTCTGACAGACTGAGTGACTAGCTGTCTTACAGTCTGAGTGATTAGCTGACTGACCAACTAACTGACTGACTTACAGATTGGCTGACCTAGTGACTGCTGAATGACCTAATGACGGACTGGCTGACCCACTGACTGACAGAATGACCTACTGACTGACTGGCTGACCTACTGGCAGACTGACTAACTGAGTGACTGATCGATCGACCAAATGACTGACCTACTGAAAGACCTACTGACAGACTGACCTACTGACTGAGAGACAGACTGACTGACCTACTGACTGAATGACTGACTGACTGACTCACAGACTGACTCACTGACTGTGACTGACTCACTGACTGACTCACTGACTGTGACTGACTCACTTACTGTGACTGACTCACTGACTGTGACTGACTGACTGATTTACTGACTGACTGACTGGCTGACATACTGACTGACTGAGTGAGTAGATGTCTGACAGACTGAGTGACTAGCTGTCTGACAGACTGAGTGACTGACTGACCGACCGACGGTAAGACCGACTGACTGACCAACCTACTGAGTGACTAGCTGTCTGACAGACTGAGTGACTAGCTGACTAACTAGCTGACTAGCTGACTGACTAGCTGACTGACTGACTGACTGACTGACTGACCTTATGACTGCTGAATGACCTAATGACGGACTGGCTGACCCACAGACTGACAGAATGACCTACTGACTGACTGGCTGACCTACTGGCTGACTGACTGACTGACTGACTGACTGACTGACTGACTGACTGACTGACTGACTGACTGACTGACTGACTGACTGACTGACTGACTGACTGACTGAGTAGCTGACTAACTGACTAACTGACTGACTGACTGACTGACTAACTGACTGACTGACTGACTGACTGACTGACTGACTGACTGACTGACTGACTGACCGACCGACCGACCGACCGACCGACCGACCGACCGACCGACCGACCGACCGACCGACCGACCGACCGACCCGACCCGACCCGACCCGACCCAACCCGACCCGACCCGACCCGACCCGACCCGACCCGACCCGACCGACCGACCGACCTACCGACCGACCGACCGACCGACCGACCGACCGACCGACCGACTGACCCACCCACAGACCGACCCACCCACAGACCGACCCACCCACCGACAGACTGACTGACTCAGTGACTGACCCACCCACCGACAGACTGACTGACTCAGTGACTGACTGACTGGCTCAGTGAATGACAGGCTGAGCAACTGACTGACCTACTGAGTGACTGGCTGACTGACAGACTTGATGACCTAAAGACAGACTGACTGACCCACTGAATGACAAATTGACCTACTGACTGACTGGCTGATCTACTGACTGACTGACTGATCTCTTGACCTGCTAACTGGTTGACCTACTGACTGACTGACTGGCTGACCTACTGACTGACTGAGTGACTAGCTGTCTGACAGACTGAGTGACTAGCTGTCTGACTGACTGACTGGGTGACTAGCTGTCTGACAGACTGAGTGACTAGCTGTCTTACAGTCTGAGTGATTAGCTGACTGACCAACTAACTGACTGACTTACAGATTGGCTGACCTAGTGACTGCTGAATGACCTAATGACGGACTGGCTGACCCACTGACTGACAGAATGACCTACTGACTGACTGGCTGACCTACTGGCAGACTGACTAACTGACTGACTGATCGATCGACCAAATGACTGACCTACTGAAAGACCTACTGACAGACTGACCTACTGACTGAGAGACAGACTGACTGACCTACTGACTGAATGACTGACTGACTCACAGACTGACTCACTGACTGTGACTGACTCACTGACTGACTCACTGACTGTGACTGACTCACTTACTGTGACTGACTCACTGACTGTGACTGACTGACTGATTTACTGACTGACTGACTGGCTGACATACTGACTGACTGAGTGAGTAGATGTCTGACAGACTGAGTGACTAGCTGTCTGACAGACTGAGTGACTGACTGACCGACCGACGGTAAGACCGACTGACTGACCAACCTACTGAGTGACTAGCTGTCTGACAGACTGAGTGACTAGCTGACTAACTAGCTGACTAGCTGACTGACTAGCTGACTGACTGACTGACTGACTGACTGACCTTATGACTGCTGAATGACCTAATGACGGACTGGCTGACCCACAGACTGACAGAATGACCTACTGACTGACTGGCTGACCTACTGGCAGACTGACTGACTGACTGACTGACTGACTGACTGACTGACTGACTGACTGACTGACTGACTGAGTAGCTGACTAACTGACTAACTGACTGACTGACTGACTAACTGACTGACTGACTGACTGACTGACTGACTGACTGACTGACTGACTGACCGACCGACCGACCGACCGACCGACCGACCGACCGACCGACCGACCCGACCCGACCCGACCCGACCCGACCCGACCCGACCCGACCCGACCCGACCCGACCCGACCGACCGACCGACCTACCGACCGACCGACCGACCGACTGACCCACCCACAGACCGACCCACCCACAGACCGACCCACCCACCGACAGACTGACTGACTCAGTGACTGACCCACCCACCGACAGACTGACTGACTCAGTGACTGACTGACTGGCTCAGTGAATGACAGGCTGAGCAACTGACTGACCTACTGAGTGACTGGCTGACTGACAGACTTGATGACCTAAAGACAGACTGACTGACCCACTGAATGACAAATTGACCTACTGACTGACTGGCTGATCTACTGACTGACTGACTGATCTCTTGACCTGCTAACTGGTTGACCTACTGACTGACTGACTGGCTGACCTACTGACTGACTGAGTGACTAGCTGTCTGACAGACTGAGTGACTAGCTGTCTGACTGACTGACTGGGTGACTAGCTGTCTGACAGACTGAGTGACTAGCTGTCTTACAGTCTGAGTGATTAGCTGACTGACCAACTAACTGACTGACTTACAGATTGGCTGACCTAGTGACTGCTGAATGACCTAATGACGGACTGGCTGACCCACTGACTGACAGAATGACCTACTGACTGACTGGCTGACCTACTGGCAGACTGACTAACTGACTGACTGATCGATCGACCAAATGACTGACCTACTGAAAGACCTACTGACAGACTGACCTACTGACTGAGAGACAGACTGACTGACCTACTGACTGAATGACTGACTGACTGACTCACAGACTGACTCACTGACTGTGACTGACTCACTGACTGACTCACTGACTGTGACTGACTCACTTACTGTGACTGACTCACTGACTGTGACTGACTGACTGATTTACTGACTGACTGACTGGCTGACATACTGACTGACTGAGTGAGTAGATGTCTGACAGACTGAGTGACTAGCTGTCTGACAGACTGAGTGACTGACTGACCGACCGACGGTAAGACCGACTGACTGACCAACCTACTGAGTGACTAGCTGTCTGACAGACTGAGTGACTAGCTGACTAACTAGCTGACTAGCTGACTGACTAGCTGACTGACTGACTGACTGACTGACTGACCTTATGACTGCTGAATGACCTAATGACGGACTGGCTGACCCACAGACTGACAGAATGACCTACTGACTGACTGGCTGACCTACTGGCAGACTGACTGACTGACTGACTGACTGACTGACTGACTGACTGACTGACTGACTGACTGACTGACTGACTGACTGACTGACTGACTGAGTAGCTGACTAACTGACTAACTGACTGACTGACTGACTGACTAACTGACTGACTGACTGACTGACTGACTGACTGACTGACTGACTGACTGACTGACTGACTGACTGACCGACCGACCGACCGACCGACCGACCGACCGACCGACCGACCGACCGACCGACCGACCCGACCCAACCCGACCCGACCCAACCCGACCCGACCCGACCCGACCCGACCCGACCCGACCCGACCCGACCGACCGACCTACCGACCGACCGACCGACCGACCGACTGACCCACCCACAGACCGACCCACCCACCGACAGACTGACTGACTCAGTGACTGACCCACCCACCGACAGACTGACTGACTCAGTGACTGACTGACTGGCTCAGTGAATGACAGGCTGAGCAACTGACTGACCTACTGAGTGACTGGCTGACTGACAGACTTGATGACCTAAAGACAGACTGACTGACCCACTGAATGACAAATTGACCTACTGACTGACTGGCTGATCTACTGACTGACTGACTGATCTCTTGACCTGCTAACTGGTTGACCTACTGACTGACTGACTGGCTGACCTACTGACTGACTGAGTGACTAGCTGTCTGACAGACTGAGTGACTAGCTGTCTGACTGACTGACTGGGTGACTAGCTGTCTGACAGACTGAGTGACTAGCTGTCTTACAGTCTGAGTGATTAGCTGACTGACCAACTAACTGACTGACTTACAGATTGGCTGACCTAGTGACTGCTGAATGACCTAATGACGGACTGGCTGACCCACTGACTGACAGAATGACCTACTGACTGACTGGCTGACCTACTGGCAGACTGACTAACTGAGTGACTGATCGATCGACCAAATGACTGACCTACTGAAAGACCTACTGACAGACTGACCTACTGACTGAGAGACAGACTGACTGACCTACTGACTGAATGACTGACTGACTGACTCACAGACTGACTCACTGACTGTGACTGACTCACTGACTGACTCACTGACTGTGACTGACTCACTTACTGTGACTGACTCACTGACTGTGACTGACTGACTGATTTACTGACTGACTGACTGGCTGACATACTGACTGACTGAGTGAGTAGATGTCTGACAGACTGAGTGACTAGCTGTCTGACAGACTGAGTGACTGACTGACCGACCGACGGTAAGACCGACTGACTGACCAACCTACTGAGTGACTAGCTGTCTGACAGACTGAGTGACTAGCTGACTAACTAGCTGACTAGCTGACTGACTAGCTGACTGACTGACTGACTGACTGACTGACCTTATGACTGCTGAATGACCTAATGACGGACTGGCTGACCCACAGACTGACAGAATGACCTACTGACTGACTGGCTGACCTACTGGCAGACTGACTGACTGACTGACTGACTGACTGACTGACTGACTGACTGACTGACTGACTGACTGACTGACTGACTGACTGACTGACTGACTGACTGACTGAGTAGCTGACTAACTGACTAACTGACTGACTGACTGACTGACTAACTGACTGACTGACTGACTGACTGACTGACTGACTGACTGACTGACTGACTGACTGACTGACTGACCGACCGACCGACCGACCGACCGACCGACCGACCGACCGACCGACCGACCGACCGACCGACCGACCGACCGACCGACCCGACCCGACCCGACCCGACCCAACCCGACCCGACCCGACCCGACCCGACCCGACCGACCGACCGACCGACCGACCGACCGACCGACCGACCGACCGACTGACCCACCCACAGACCGACCCACCCACAGACCGACCCACCCACCGACAGACTGACTGACTCAGTGACTGACCCACCCACCGACAGACTGACTGACTCAGTGACTGACTGACTGGCTCAGTGAATGACAGGCTGAGCAACTGACTGACCTACTGAGTGACTGGCTGACTGACAGACTTGATGACCTAAAGACAGACTGACTGACCCACTGAATGACAAATTGACCTACTGACTGACTGGCTGATCTACTGACTGACTGACTGATCTCTTGACCTGCTAACTGGTTGACCTACTGACTGACTGACTGGCTGACCTACTGACTGACTGAGTGACTAGCTGTCTGACAGACTGAGTGACTAGCTGTCTGACTGACTGACTGGGTGACTAGCTGTCTGACAGACTGAGTGACTAGCTGTCTTACAGTCTGAGTGATTAGCTGACTGACCAACTAACTGACTGACTTACAGATTGGCTGACCTAGTGACTGCTGAATGACCTAATGACGGACTGGCTGACCCACTGACTGACAGAATGACCTACTGACTGACTGGCTGACCTACTGGCAGACTGACTAACTGACTGACTGATCGATCGACCAAATGACTGACCTACTGAAAGACCTAATGACAGACTGACCTACTGACTGAGAGACAGACTGACTGACCTACTGACTGAATGACTGACTGACTGACTCACAGACTGACTCACTGACTGTGACTGACTCACTGACTGACTCACTGACTGTGACTGACTCACTTACTGTGACTGACTCACTGACTGTGACTGACTGACTGATTTACTGACTGACTGACTGGCTGACATACTGACTGACTGAGTGAGTAGATGTCTGACAGACTGAGTGACTAGCTGTCTGACAGACTGAGTGACTGACTGACCGACCGACGGTAAGACCGACTGACTGACCAACCTACTGAGTGACTAGCTGTCTGACAGACTGAGTGACTAGCTGACTAACTAGCTAACCAGTTGACTGACTAGCTGACTGACTGACTGACTGACTGACTGACCTTATGACTGCTGAATGACCTAATGACGGACTGGCTGACCCACAGACTGACAGAATGACCTACTGACTGACTGGCTGACCTACTGGCAGACTGACTGACTGACTGACTGACTGACTGACTGACTGACTGACTGACTGACTGACTGACTGACTGACTGACTGACTGACTGACTGACTGACTGACTGACTGACTGACTGACTGACTGACTGAGTAGCTGACTAACTGACTAACTGACTGACTGACTGACTGACTAACTGACTGACTGACTGACTGACTGACTGACTGACTGACTGACTGACTGACTGACCGACCGACCGACCGACCGACCGACCGACCGACCGACCGACCGATCGACCGACCGACCGACCGACCGACCGACCGACCGACCGACCGACCCGACCCGACCCGACCCGACCCAACCCGACCCGACCCGACCCGACCCGACCCGACCCGACCCGACCCGACCGACCGACCGACCTACCGACCGACCGACCGACCGACCGACCCACCCACAGACCGACCCACCCACAGACCGACCCACCCACCGACAGACTGACTGACTCAGTGACTGACCCACCCACCGACAGACTGACTGACTCAGTGACTGACTGACTGGCTCAGTGAATGACAGGCTGAGCAACTGACTGACCTACTGAGTGACTGGCTGACTGACAGACTTGATGACCTAAAGACAGACTGACTGACCCACTGAATGACAAATTGACCTACTGACTGACTGGCTGATCTACTGACTGACTGACTGATCTCTTGACCTGCTAACTGGTTGACCTACTGACTGACTGACTGGCTGACCTACTGACTGACTGAGTGACTAGCTGTCTGACAGACTGAGTGACTAGCTGTCTGACTGACTGACTGGGTGACTAGCTGTCTGACAGACTGAGTGACTAGCTGTCTTACAGTCTGAGTGATTAGCTGACTGACCAACTAACTGACTGACTTACAGATTGGCTGACCTAGTGACTGCTGAATGACCTAATGACGGACTGGCTGACCCACTGACTGACAGAATGACCTACTGACTGACTGGCTGACCTACTGGCAGACTGACTAACTGACTGACTGATCGATCGACCAAATGACTGACCTACTGAAAGACCTACTGACAGACTGACCTACTGACTGAGAGACAGACTGACTGACCTACTGACTGAATGACTGACTGACTGACTCACAGACTGACTCACTGACTGTGACTGACTCACTGACTGACTCACTGACTGTGACTGACTCACTTACTGTGACTGACTCACTGACTGTGACTGACTGACTGATTTACTGACTGACTGACTGGCTGACATACTGACTGACTGAGTGAGTAGATGTCTGACAGACTGAGTGACTAGCTGTCTGACAGACTGAGTGACTGACTGACCGACCGACGGTAAGACCGACTGACTGACCAACCTACTGAGTGACTAGCTGTCTGACAGACTGAGTGACTAGCTGACTAACTAGCTGACTAGCTGACTGACTAGCTGACTGACTGACTGACTGACCTTATGACTGCTGAATGACCTAATGACGGACTGGCTGACCCACAGACTGACAGAATGACCTACTGACTGACTGGCTGACCTACTGGCAGACTGACTGACTGACTGACTGACTGACTGACTGACTGACTGACTGACTGACTGACTGACTGACTGACTGACTGACTGACTGACTGACTGACTGACTGACTGACTGACTGACTGACTGAGTAGCTGACTAACTGACTAACTGACTGACTGACTGACTGACTAACTGACTGACTGACTGACTGACTGACTGACTGACTGACTGACTGACTGACTGACCGACCGACCGACCGACCGACCGACCGACCGACCGACCGACCGACCGACCGACCGACCGACCGACCCGACCCGACCCGACCCGACCCAACCCGACCCGACCCGACCCGACCCGACCCGACCCGACCCGACCCGACCCGACCGACCGACCGACCGACCTACCGACCGACCGACCGACCGACCGACTGACCCACCCACAGACCGACCCACCCACAGACCGACCCACCCACCGACAGACTGACTGACTCAGTGACTGACCCACCCACCGACAGACTGACTGACTCAGTGACTGACTGACTGGCTCAGTGAATGACAGGCTGAGCAACTGACTGACCTACTGAGTGACTGGCTGACTGACAGACTTGATGACCTAAAGACAGACTGACTGACCCACTGAATGACAAATTGACCTACTGACTGACTGGCTGATCTACTGACTGACTGACTGATCTCTTGACCTGCTAACTGGTTGACCTACTGACTGACTGACTGGCTGACCTACTGACTGACTGAGTGACTAGCTGTCTGACAGACTGAGTGACTAGCTGTCTGACTGACTGACTGGGTGACTAGCTGTCTGACAGACTGAGTGACTAGCTGTCTTACAGTCTGAGTGATTAGCTGACTGACCAACTAACTGACTGACTTACAGATTGGCTGACCTAGTGACTGCTGAATGACCTAATGACGGACTGGCTGACCCACTGACTGACAGAATGACCTACTGACTGACTGGCTGACCTACTGGCAGACTGACTAACTGACTGACTGATCGATCGACCAAATGACTGACCTACTGAAAGACCTACTGACAGACTGACCTACTGACTGAGAGACAGACTGACTGACCTACTGACTGAATGACTGACTGACTCACAGACTGACTCACTGACTGTGACTGACTCACTGACTGACTCACTGACTGTGACTGACTCACTTACTGTGACTGACTCACTGACTGTGACTGACTGACTGATTTACTGACTGACTGACTGGCTGACATACTGACTGACTGAGTGAGTAGATGTCTGACAGACTGAGTGACTAGCTGTCTGACAGACTGAGTGACTGACTGACCGACCGACGGTAAGACCGACTGACTGACCAACCTACTGAGTGACTAGCTGTCTGACAGACTGAGTGACTAGCTGACTAACTAGCTGACTAGCTGACTGACTAGCTGACTGACTGACTGACTGACTGACTGACCTTATGACTGCTGAATGACCTAATGACGGACTGGCTGACCCACAGACTGACAGAATGACCTACTGACTGACTGGCTGACCTACTGGCAGACTGACTGACTGACTGACTGACTGACTGACTGACTGACTGACTGACTGACTGACTGACTGACTGACTGACTGACTGACTGACTGACTGACTGACTGACTGACTGACTGACTGACTGACTGACTGACTGACTGAGTAGCTGACTAACTGACTAACTGACTGACTGACTGACTAACTGACTGACTGACTGACTGACTGACTGACTGACTGACTGACTGAC
The DNA here is from genome assembly GCA_963680895.1 of Fragum sueziense. Lineage (NCBI taxonomy): Eukaryota > Metazoa > Mollusca > Bivalvia > Cardiida > Cardiidae > Fragum > Fragum sueziense. Next base: position 74,458 of record CAVMGG010000367.1, read on the forward strand.
CGACCGACCGACCGACCGACCGACCGACCGACCGACCGACCGACCGACCGACCCGACCCGACCCAACCGACCCGACCCGACCCGACCCGACCCGACCCGACCCGACCCGACCCGACCCGACCGACCGACCGACCTACCGACCGACCGACCGACCGACTGACCCACCCACAGACCGACCCACCCACAGACCGACCCACCCACCGACAGACTGACTGACTCAGTGACTGACCCACCCACCGACAGACTGACTGACTCAGTGACTGACTGACTGGCTCAGTGAATGACAGGCTGAGCAACTGACTGACCTACTGAGTGACTGGCTGACTGACAGACTTGATGACCTAAAGACAGACTGACTTACCCACTGAATGACAAATTGACCTACTGACTGACTGGCTGATCTACTGACTGACTGACTGATCTCTTGACCTGCTAACTGGTTGACCTACTGACTGACTGACTGGCTGACCTACTGACTGACTGAGTGACTAGCTGTCTGACAGACTGAGTGACTAGCTGTCTGACTGACTGACTGGGTGACTAGCTGTCTGACAGACTGAGTGACTAGCTGTCTTACAGTCTGAGTGATTAGCTGACTGACCAACTAACTGACTGACTTACAGATTGGCTGACCTAGTGACTGCTGAATGACCTAATGACGGACTGGCTGACCCACTGACTGACAGAATGACCTACTGACTGACTGGCTGACCTACTGGCAGACTGACTAACTGACTGACTGATCGATCGACCAAATGACTGACCTACTGAAAGACCTACTGACAGACTGACCTACTGACTGAGAGACAGACTGACTGACCTACTGACTGAATGACTGACTGACTGACTCACAGACTGACTCACTGACTGTGACTGACTCACTGACTGACTCACTGACTGTGACTGACTCACTTACTGTGACTGACTCACTGACTGTGACTGAATGACTGATTTACTGACTGACTGACTGGCTGACATACTGACTGACTGAGTGAGTAGATGTCTGACAGACTGAGTGACTAGCTGTCTGACAGATTGAGTGACTGACTGACCGACCGACGGTAAGACCGACTGACTGACCAACCTACTGAGTGACTAGCTGTCTGACAGACTGAGTGACTAGCTGACTAACTAGCTGACTAGCTGACTGACTAGCTGACTGACTGACTGACTGACTGACTGACCTTATGACTGCTGAATGACCTAATGACGGACTGGCTGACCCACAGACTGACAGAATGACCTACTGACTGACTGGCTGACCTACTGGCAGACTGACTGACTGACTGACTGACTGACTGACTGACTGACTGACTGACTGACTGACTGACTGACTGACTGACTGACTGACTGACTGACTGACTGACTGACTGACTGACTGACTGAGTAGCTGACTAACTGACTAACTGACTGACTGACTGGACTGACTAACTGACTGACTGACTGACTGACTGACTGACTGACTGACTGACTGACTGACGACCGACCGACCGACCGACCGACCGACCGACGACCGACCGACCGACCGACCGACCGACCGACCGACCGACCGACCGACCCGACCGACCCGACCCGACCCGACCCGACCCAACCCGACCCGACCCGACCCGACCCGACCCGACCCGACCCGACCGACCGACCTACCGACCGACCGACCGACCGACCGACCGACCGACTGACCCACCCACAGACCGACCCACCCACAGACCGACCCACCCACCGACAGACTGACTGACTCAGTGACTGACCCACCCACCGACAGACTGACTGACTCAGTGACTGACTGACTGGCTCAGTGAATGACAGGCTGAGCAACTGACTGACCTACTGAGTGACTGGCTGACTGACAGACTTGATGACCTAAAGACAGACTGACTGACCCACTGAATGACAAATTGACCTACTGACTGACTGGCTGATCTACTGACTGACTGACTGATCTCTTGACCTGCCTAACTGGTTGACCTACTGACTGACTGACTGGCTGACCTACTGACTGACTGAGTGACTAGCTGTCTGACAGACTGAGTGACTAGCTGTCTGACTGACTGACTGGGTGACTAGCTGTCTGACAGACTGAGTGACTAGCTGTCTTACAGTCTGAGTGATTAGCTGACTGACCAACTAACTGACTGACTTACAGATTGGCTGACCTAGTGACTGCTGAATGACCTAATGACGGACTGGCTGACCCACTGACTGACAGAATGACCTACTGACTGACTGGCTGACCTACTGGCAGACTGACTAACTGACTGACTGATCGATCGACCAAATGACTGACCTACTGAAAGACCTACTGACAGACTGACCTACTGACTGAGAGACAGACTGACTGACCTACTGACTGAATGACTGACTGACTGACTCACAGACTGACTCACTGACTGTGACTGACTCACTGACTGACTCACTGACTGTGACTGACTCACTTACTGTGACTGACTCACTGACTGTGACTGACTGACTGATTTACTGACTGACTGACTGGCTGACATACTGACTGACTGAGTGAGTAGATGTCTGACAGACTGAGTGACTAGCTGTCTGACAGACTGAGTGACTGACTGACCGACCGACGGTAAGACCGACTGACTGACCAACCTACTGAGTGACTAGCTGTCTGACAGACTGAGTGACTAGCTGACTAACTAGCTGACTAGCTGACTGACTAGCTGACTGACTGACTGACTGACTGACCTTATGACTGCTGAATGACCTAATGACGGACTGGCTGACCCACAGACTGACAGAATGACCTACTGACTGACTGGCTGACCTACTGGCAGACTGACTGACTGACTGACTGACTGACTGACTGACTGACTGACTGACTGACTGACTGACTGACTGACTGACTGACTGACTGACTGACTGACTGACTGAGTAGCTGACTAACTGACTAACTGACTGACTGACTGACTGACTGACTAACTGACTGACTGACTGACTGACTGACTGACTGACTGACTGACTGACTGACTGACTGACCGACCGACCGACCGACCGACCGACCGACCGACCGACCGACCGACCGACCGACCGACCGACCGACCGACCGACCGACCCGACCCGACCCGACCCGACCCAACCCGACCCGACCCGACCCGACCCGACCCGACCCGACCGACCGACCGACCTACCGACCGACCGACCGACCGACCGACCGACCGACTGACCCACCCACAGACCGACCCACCCACAGACCGACCCACCCACCGACAGACTGACTGACTCAGTGACTGACCCACCCACCGACAGACTGACTGACTCAGTGACTGACTGACTGGCTCAGTGAATGACAGGCTGAGCAACTGACTGACCTACTGAGTGACTGGCTGACTGACAGACTTGATGACCTAAAGACAGACTGACTGACCCACTGAATGACAAATTGACCTACTGACTGACTGGCTGATCTACTGACTGACTGACTGATCTCTTGACCTGCTAACTGGTTGACCTACTGACTGACTGACTGGCTGACCTACTGACTGACTGAGTGACTAGCTGTCTGACAGACTGAGTGACTAGCTGTCTGACTGACTGACTGGGTGACTAGCTGTCTGACAGACTGAGTGACTAGCTGTCTTACAGTCTGAGTGATTAGCTGACTGACCAACTAACTGACTGACTTACAGATTGGCTGACCTAGTGACTGCTGAATGACCTAATGACGGACTGGCTGACCCACTGACTGACAGAATGACCTACTGACTGACTGGCTGACCTACTGGCAGACTGACTAACTGACTGACTGATCGATCGACCAAATGACTGACCTACTGAAAGACCTACTGACAGACTGACCTACTGACTGAGAGACAGACTGACTGACCTACTGACTGAATGACTGACTGACTCACAGACTGACTCACTGACTGTGACTGACTCACTGACTGACTCACTGACTGTGACTGACTCACTTACTGTGACTGACTCACTGACTGTGACTGACTGACTGATTTACTGACTGACTGACTGGCTGACATACTGACTGACTGAGTGAGTAGATGTCTGACAGACTGAGTGACTAGCTGTCTGACAGACTGAGTGACTGACTGACCGACCGACGGTAAGACCGACTGACTGACCAACCTACTGAGTGACTAGCTGTCTGACAGACTGAGTGACTAGCTGACTAACTAGCTGACTAGCTGACTGACTAGCTGACTGACTGACTGACTGACTGACTGACCTTATGACTGCTGAATGACCTAATGACGGACTGGCTGACCCACAGACTGACAGAATGACCTACTGACTGACTGGCTGACCTACTGGCAGACTGACTGACTGACTGACTGACTGACTGACTGACTGACTGACTGACTGACTGACTGACTGACTGACTGACTG
>CAVMGG010000368.1:0-111391 GCA_963680895.1 Fragum sueziense
ATGATGATGATGATGATGGTGATGATGATGATGATGATGATGATGATGATGATGATGATGATGATGATGATGATGATGATGATGATGATGATGATGATGATGATGATGATGATGATGATGATGATGATGATGATGATGATGATGATGGTGGTGGTGGTGGTGGTGGTGGTGGTGGTGGTGGTGATGATGATGATATAACGATGATGATGACGATGATGAGTGTGTACCATATTCGGAACGAATGTGGTACATTTTTCATCCGAATATGGTACAAGTTTGTACCATATTCGGTCAGGCATTTTACCCCAAAACTGCAGATACGTATATGGTACAAATAGACAGTTGTACCATATTCGGCCGAATATGGTACAAATTTGTACCATATTCGTTTTTGTACCATATACGGTCCGACAGAGCTATCGCTAATAAACATATAAAATCAGCTTTATTAAACCTCACCAACACAAAACAGGATTTTGACCGAATCCAAAGTGGTCATGTATCAACCCTCTCCCAAACAAGACCTGGTTTTAACGTCACCAATAGAATTGGCTTGGAAAAACATTGATACAAATGAAGAAACTGCTGATAACCAGCAGTTTCTCCTTTTGTCTCAATGTTTTGTGAGCTGTGTTATTCACACATTTTACATTTAGCACCAAGTATTTTGACGTCAGCAGAAGCTTTTAAATTGGATCAACTTAAATTGTTGTCGTTTGGGAAAGGGTTAACAGAATAGTTGACGATTTTCTGGAATTTTGTAAATCTCCGTCGTGATCCTCACACATCGTCGGAGTTGTTGCAAAACGTCGTAACTCCAGCTTTTATTAAGATAGAGCTACGATGTTTTACAATAATACCGACGATAAACACAACCGCTTTCGATTATCGAAGAGAGACTACTCTTTAAAGACTTCATAATTCAGGCGGGCAAGGATTCACGTTCATGACGAGACTTATCATTCTTAGATCTAACGAAAACAATTCGATGCCATAGAAGAAGAAGGCCGTGAAAAAACACAGTTTTGAGAAAACTGGAAAAAACGGTTTTATTTCAAAAGGAAAAAAGAACAAACAAACTTTTACTATAGCCAAATTGGTCAGCATGACAAATTCAAATGTCTATGAAATTTGCACCATATGTAGAGCTTAAAATGCCCTTTCCAAAAATGTATGCATCATAAAAGGTCGTAAGTACCACTTACGACCTTATTCTTCTAAGGCATCGAATTGCTAAACACGTTTTTTTTTCTGTAACCATTACTCAAACGACAAAATGGACATTGCTAGTGAAACCTTTCCAAAACAAGAAGAAAATGCTAAAATCAGTATATTTTCCTATCGCCTCAATATGCCCACAATCTTTCCATATTGGGTCATGAAAAGACGCTCCAGAAGACGAACAGCATATCGTTGGTGGGGAGTCAAAACCTCGTAACTACAGCTTGAATAAGCTGGAGTTACGAGGTTTTGACTCCCCACCGACGATATTGTTAAGGATATCAGTTGTGTGCCATATATTGTAGGTTTTGACATTCCTATAAGAAAAAGGTTGGGAAATTATTGAGACAGATTAATAAAAAGCTTACACGCAGCATTCCCTCCTTTTGTCCCATCATTTGGCGTGCTATAATAAATACACATAACTATTTCTTATTTGTGTTTACACTACCACAGCTTTCACATTCGTAAATCGACCGCCCGAAATGTTGCTGTTTAGGGGAAGGGTTAGATATTTCTCTGTACAATTTCCTTTCGATGAGAGAAGTGAACGGCAACGAATTTTGTGCTAAAAATAGACTTCCTTTACTGCTATGTTTTGATAAACTATCGGTTTTGTTATAAAATCTCGTAACTACGGCTTGATTCAAGCCGTAGTTACAAGATTTTATAACAACACCCATGAAATATTATTTGTTTGTCCGAAATTACGTCAGGGTTTACTGGATAAAATCGTTCCCCATTCAATATCTCAAGATAAAGTGGAAATAAAACTTTCAATGACTGTGATAGATTTGTCCCAATGCAAGGACATGCGACAACGAAAAATAAGGGGACATTGCTTGGATATAGACACCTCGACAGAAAAAAAGAAAATTGTGACTTGAAAAAGTATACGCAATATAAATGGTGTAGGTACCATGCATACTAGAAATGGGGACAAAATTGAAAAAGAAGATAACATATTATACTTTATTCAATTTCAAACTTAACACAATTCAATACTTTTTCAATGACATTAAAATTTTGCATTTGAATATACACGCAAAATAGCGCTTCGTCAACCAATTATTTCAAGATGATCGATGCCAAAATCTCCAGAACTGAAAGAATAAAACGGATATATATATTTTGTGCTATAATTAGACTGGTTCTACATCTATAATAGATTCACTATTAAACGAGAATAATTTCAGTTGTTTTGATAAAGCGGTTCCACTGTAATTATTCTCGTTTAATTGTGAATCTATTATATTATACATTCAAAATTAAACGAGAATCAATACAGTTGTTTTGTTATTGCAATACCTAATAACTACAGCGAGAAAGAGTTATATGATAAAGGTAGGCAATTCATAATGAAGAGATTAAACATGTGACAATAACGATTGCTTCCCATACATGTAGATCATGTATCGTACTATTATCCTTTCTAGATTCTTTCACTGAAAAAGAACTTTGAATTATTTTTTTTTCTAATCATTGACGATAACCCATATTTAAATCCTTTACCAAACGGCAAAACATTACACCTTTCAAATTTGAAAAGTGTTGCATACGAAAACATGTGTGTTGATAAAGATAAACGTAATGTAATGTTTTGTGTAAAATTATAGCTTGAAAAATGTATATTAAGGCAAAAGGAGAAACTGCCTGTTATCTAAAAATTACCTTCGTTCACATATTGGCTCATGATGATGATCACAGGGCGCGTCATGCCACATATAGTCATCGTCATCATAGAAAAGTATACAATCCTCATCTCCGCCTATCCAGTTGTCCGGTTGCCCGGGAGCCCAATCAGCAAATTCTAACTCAGTACCAGTATCATTCCACATATAGTGAGTTTCATTAAACATGTCGGTTAAATCCATCCAGTGGGGTTCATCTAGGGAAAATCAATTTTGGAAGTTTGTGAGATTGCAATCAATGAGGAGAGTTGCAAATTGAATCTTTTCATTTTACAAATCATTAATTCATTAAAACAATGGATATACAAAGCGCTGACCACTGGAAATCTCATGATGATGGATTAATTAACATGTAAAGATTGTGGGGTGCTTTACATACTTGGGTGTTGTCATGCTCACAGTATCAACCGAGTGACGAATGGGTGCCATCATAAAAGTTTTTTCATAATTTTGTTTGTGTCTGAAATTATTTTTTTTATTTCAGTCCACATCTTACGATCTTAAACATAAGCAAAACATTGATTATTAAAGTATATGTAAATACTCCGATAAAAACGTCCTTTGACAGCCAGAAGTGGCTATCAGCAATTCAAATTTAACTGCTGATAGCCACTTCTGGCTGTCAAGGGACGAATTTTATTATTTTTTTTAAAACTCTTACAGTAAAAGATTCCAACATCAATGTTCATGCGAGCAAAGATCTAATCCTTATTATATTTTGTCGAAGGAAGATATTGATTAGTTCGGATAGACAATGGAAACTTTGCCAATTCTTTTATGATTACATTTAGAAAACGCATTTTGGAAAATTGAAAATAAGGATGACAATGTACCTTTCATTTTCTTTAAATATGTTTTGACAAAGGAGTTTTCTGCTGAGTTGTCAATGTGCACTAGATGAGAATCATACTGGTTGCTGCAAAACGCCTGTAAAATGTAAACAAATTATCAGTGAATTGTTTTGGGCGGTTGTTTGCTATCGCACAGAAGAAGATGCCTTAACAGAGTTTAAAACTTAAAAAAATGTAATATCACCAAATGCCTTAATGATGTAAGAAGGCCTACGTCAAGTCTATGTGTAAGTATTAAAATTGGTACATAAATAGATAGGTTTCTGAGATATATTATTGTTGACAAAGAAGTAACAAAATCACTTATAAATTAAAAAAAGAAAAACCATCAAAAGGATCACCGGTGAAAAAAAAATGAAAAAAAGATTACCTCACCATCAGTAAAAGACATATGGTGGTTAGTTGGGAATAGATAACAATATCCGTCAAAACTGGTCTAATAATTCGGACATCAACTGTAATATTGGGTCGAGAATAAAGGATTTACTAATAAAAATCGTTGAAAGAAGAGAAAGGTGATACCTCGGCATCAGTAAATGACATACGGTGGTTAATCGGGAACAGATAACAAGATCCATCAAAACTGGTCCAGTAATCCGGACAGTCAGTTGTTCGGACATCATCTGGAATGATATATTTAGAGTAGAAATTACTAGTTTTAAATAATCACATGTACATAATTCGTTGCTTTTCAGCAAAACCCCCGTAACTGCAGCTTAGAACTAGCTGCAGCTCCGGGCTTTTGACGAAATACGACGACAAATGTTGTGCTTTTTTTCTTTCTTGGGTCAGGGTTGGATATGTGGTTGTTCTAGACAATAGTATTCCTTTGAGATAAAATGTTCAACAGTGTGCTGATGAAAAGAAATAACTGTATTAATTCATTATGATACACTGGAAGTAATGTCGAAACGAATATACATTCCTATATGCTTATATCACAAATTTATTCAAGAAAACAAACAAAAAGTGATTTCAACCGGAAGTGCATCAGTGGATATCTGCATTTGATAGACACGGATAAATGTCTCTTTTCCTGTTGATGTACCTTATATGTACACGACAGCATGTGTTACAGTCAAATAATCTCTGGCTATGCTAAAATAGTTCCACTTTACTAATAGCACCAATTGTTTTACGAAATGATTTTAATATGAATATCAGAATCAACTTACGAACACAGAAACTAGTTATTATAAGTAATAAAGTTGTAAGCGTCTCCATTTCCATCAAAAGTAGTTGTTTTTACACAATAACAAACCTGCCTTGGTTCGGCCAAAGGTCACATCGTAACACTTTATCCTCCTCTTGGATTCTCTTGGATTTCGCCAAGTCTTTGCTGTATCTCTTTTTCCATTAGAATTGAACCTAAATGGGTCATTTTATTAATGCTGTCATTGGTTGAAGTCGGGCACGTGATTATCAAAAATCATTTGAATTTAGAAAAGAAACACGAACAGAAAGGTTTCACAAATACAATCTATTTGAATTGAATTATACTTAAACGTAAACTTTAGTTAAAGGATATATATGAATAAGATTCGAGGTCTTTTTCTGGGATTTCCGAGATAAGGCTGCCTTTATTATTCATAATTCGGTCATGGACGGTTTTTGGCATTTCACCGATTTTAACAGGTTTCAGATTAAATCTGACTTAAGGCCTACAAAAAGGGGAAATGACAACGCTAGATTGTCCGCTTTATAAGTATCGAACCTTGTCGACCAAAACGTGTCATTTTAAACATTTATTTCAATGCTGCTCGGTTTGCTGTCCCATGGCTTGTTATAACAAAATAAGTGTAGTTTGCCGATATGTAGCTGTAACCAACTGTTTTTTCTTTAAATGAATTCCTGCTTTGTTTTCCGTGTGAGGTATTGGAGAACGATTTAGCCATTTGGTTACTGTCTACCAAACTTTATATTATCATGCCATCAGGTTACACCTGAATAGTCGGTTGTTTTTAGAAGATATTGAAATCTACATTGTTAATATTGGAGACCCAGGTCTTGCACATCATAGACGATTTAAGCCTGGGACAATTTATTGAATTGCATTAGTATTGCAGTTTTCGAATGCTGTTATTTCATTGGTTCTCTCGTCATTGTATGGGGGAAGATAAAACCAACAATAGCCTTACCTCAAAGAGGGCGTTTATCTGACTGGACCTTTCGCTATGACGTTTTATAGTATATCGGTTTTTGTCTGGTAATTAGAAGCTTTAATTTATATTTTCCCAGGGGACAAAACAGAGTTACTTACCTGGGTCTCCTGGCATAATTAAACCAACCCATAGCTGCTTCTGCACCTGGTCATTTCTTTGCATTTTTCTCCAATGAATCTCATAACTACAGTTACGAGGTTAGTGAAGGGACCTCATTCAAGTTAAAGTTGGTGCTATTTACGTATGGGTCTCTTAATGTAAACAATCTATAATTAGATATCAAACACTTCGAATAAGTTCATGTGTTATCCTTTGTCGTCAATTTCCGTTGTAACGGATGACGCCCGGAAATGGACGAGGTGTGTTATCATCAATTTCCGTTGCTACGGACGACTCTCGAAGTTCCACGAAATGTTTGGTATCTAATGGTGGATGAATCCGTTTCTAAATATACTCAGAGGAAAAAATAGCATAGTACATAATTAGATATATTTTCCCGCATTTTCTGAGAAGAAAAAATAAAAAGATTATTGTAATTATGTATGATTTTTTAACTCCACCTAACATGGTCCTGTGTTTGTGCCAACAACTCTGTTCGGCCGTCTGTCTGTTCTGCCGTCTGAAGTTGATGTTTTCGCTATATTTCTTTCTTTATTCTTTACTACAAAAAATCACAACGATAAAAACTTCTCTTGGCGTCGTGCCAAGAGAAGTTTTTATTGTTGTGATTTTTTGTGGTAAAGAATAGAGAAATAAAATTCTGCAGTAATATTCAATATTGCAGAAAGTTGTGCGTGCAAGGTCTACAAAATCGACATGTGCATGTAGCAAGTGTATAGGTAGTCAAACGGTTCCATGTGGCATATATCTACACTGTATTATTGTAGATATAATGTGGGTAAAAACTTCATCGTCCAAATTTTTTCAGTCGAAAAGGTGGAAATTGATACAAACATTTCAAAACACAAATTGTACACGTTCTTTTGAGTCACAGTATATGATAATTAAATTATGAAGTATACATAAATTTTTTGATGCAAGTATTACTTCTTGAAATGCGAATACAACCCGGATGTTTATGTCATTTGCGTGCATAGTAAGTTTCCTGCAAAATTTTGTTTATAGACAAAGGTACAATGTTGAATGCCAATTGGGTCAATGAATGGCAAAGAATTTTGTGCTTAAATAGACTGGGTTTTCCGTAATATTGATAAACCATCAGTGTTGTTATAAAATCTCGTAACTACGGCTTCAATCAAGCCGTAGTTACGAGATATTATAACAACACCTACGAAATACTATTGTTGTCCGAAATTACGTCACGGTTAACTAGATAAAATCGTGCTCTATTTTTTGAAAAAAAAGACTTGTATCTCTGGTTCCATTACATTATGAACCAGATTTTTCTGGTTGCATTCAAAAGTGTCGTAGCTACAACACGAATAAGCCGTAGTTATGACGTCTATGGACGTAACCGACGTTACGAAATGCAAGGACGCTGACTGAATTATTTTACAAAGACTTTCATTCAAAAGCAAAATTGTATCGTGATATGTATTGCAGCAAAAACGCCATATCTTACCCAATTTTTCAGTAAACACATACCGTTGCTTTTCAACAAAAACCTCGTAACTGCAGCTTAGAACAAGCTGCAGTTACGAGGTTTTTGTTGAAAAGCATCAATGACCTAGACTTATCAACCAGCTGCTCGCCCACCTACATGTCAACGATTGTCTTGTGATGTTAACCATTTTTCGTTCCCTAATTATTTGCCAAATAAAAACCTCTGTGCTCTGACCTACATGTTAAGGCAAATACCTCGGCACTGAGCGCATCAGTTTTTACTTACATATGTAGACGTCGCACATCGGTTTTTATTTATGAAATAATAACAAGTTTAGAGGTCTTTATTGCGCAAAAAACCCGATATGCGACGGACTACATGTTAAGTTCTGAACACAGATCTCTTTATTTGCGCAATAAAACCTCTAAACTTCTTATTGCATGTATCTCCATTATAACACTCTAAATAACAAAACCATGTTATTTTGTAGAGATTCTGTCATAATCTAGTTTTCGGCGCAGGAAATGCATCGGCAGTTAAGTGACGTCATTGATGATATCATTCGATGTTACCTTGACGCCACATAACGTTTTGGCGCATACACAAACCATGATTACATAGAGTCTTTATTGGTGAAATAAAACACGATGCAGTTCCTCTTTCGCTATATATGGATTTTACGGAAACGTGTTATAATTGGCAAATGAAGACCTATAAACTTGTTATTATTTTATAAATACAGAAGCATAGAGAAAAGATTCTACGTAAAGAAATTCCAAGAAAATCGGACAAAATCAGCCAATGATGAAAAGAAAAGTAGGTAGGCTCGACCTTGGCTAGCGTAGACACAGACAATATAGACTGACAAGTAAAAAGTAATGTCAATAACAATTTTCTTACTTAACGTCAAATATGTCTGACCTACTTAATTTTTAAATCCAATTCTATTGAAGTCGTCTGTAGTTCTTTTGAATTACATGTACCTGAATTCATTGTCTGGATAAAGTTTGATGGGTTCAGTCAGAAAAATAGGTCCCAGGTGTCATTATTTCTTTAAAAAACATCATAACTTTATCTTTCTCTAAGCTTTAATGGCGAACTTTCTTTTAGGAAAAGCAGGGAAATGTACTTTGTGTCTGACTTCCGAACATATTTATCATGGTATTGTGTTACATCACTCAAATAATGATAACTCCCTTCCAAATCCTTCGTTTTGCATCCCCAAAAACATAACATTATACATCTGGGAAAATAAAAAAATGCATTTATTTTTTCGACTGACTCAGTGTTTTCTTTGTAGATGTATCATGTAAAAATTAAAAACAAAAACAGAAAACAATTTCGATGTTTTAGTCTCAAAGTCTCAAGCTTCATATTTTAAGATTTTTTTTAGAAGGACTCTGTGATTTTTTTCAGATTAACTATTAACTACATATCGCAGTTTTTCAACGAAAACATCGTAACTGCAGCTTAAAACAAGCTGCAGTTACGAGATTTTCGTTGAAAAGCGATATGAACGTTTTAAATGATACTACAAACAAGTGCAATAGAATGTTCAACGTGTTATTTATTTCCTTTTCATTTTATTCAAATACTAGTTTAACAATACGTAATCTATGTACAATTACATAACATACTATATTCATAACTTTCATTTTTTTAAAGATTCGATAAACTAAACAATCAAGGGCGGATCTAAAGGTAGGGTCAGGGGGTCATATGACCCCCTGGAATTGGCTGAAAATTGAATTTTGACTATATAACTTCTTATTAAAAGCCATCATTTGGGCTTTGCCCCCCCCCCCCCCTGGAAAAAGATCCTGGATCCGCCCTTGACAATGTACTCTATCTAACTATCACCAGATTCAAACTGATTGTATCAAGAATTGTTCTATATTCAGTGTCAGTTTTACATCCCGGAATTTGTTTACTTCTTTCCGAGGATTTCCATACTTCCACCAAATGATTCAGTCCTGAAAGTAAACGATAGTACCAGATGAACATACGTTTCTAAAGTTACGTCATATCGGTATATCGTAGGTTTTGAACAAAAACCTCGTAACTACAGCTTTAAGAAACCTGTAGTTAGGAGGCTTTTGTTGAAAAGCGATGGTGTTGACAAGATTTGTTTTCAGATGCTGAACATCATTGAGAGTGGTACATTGTACAGGCTCAGACCGTGAAATCTCCTATTAGTAAAAACCTCTAAGTATTGATCATTTCATTTGCTTCTAATTAGTGATAGCCACTAATCTTTGGCCAGAAGATAGGTTCGTGATGTTCGGTACACGGTACATCATGCCATTTGTAACCATCATCGCCATCATAAAATATCACACAGTCTTCGTTACCACCGATGGCGCTGTCAGGTTGACCCTTTTGTCAAAAAACTGCTTTATTTTAGATCTATTTTTATCTTCGATAATGATAATTGAAAATAAAAAAATATCTTACTTAAGTTCGCAGACCGGATCATGGTGTTCGTTACACGGTACATCATGCCATTTGTAACCATCGCCATCATAAAATATCACACAGTCTTCGTTACCACCGATGGCGCTGTCAGGTTGACCCTTTTGTCAAAAAACTGCTTTTTTCTAGATCTATTTTTATCTTCGATAATGATAATTGAAAATAAAAAAATATCTTACTTAAGTTCGCAGACCGGATCATGGTGTTCGGTACACGGTACATCATGCCATTTGTAACCATCGCCATCATAAAATATCACACAGTCTTCGTTACCACAGAAAGCACTGTCTGATTGACCTTGTGCCAAACCTGCTAGACTTTTGAATATTTCCTTTAATAAAAACTTACTTTAGCTCGCAGACCGGATCATGATGTTCGGTACACGAGGACATCATGCCATTTGAAATCATCATCATCGTAAAATATCACGCAATCTTTGTTACCACAGATTTCATTGTTTGGCTCACCTTTTCCCGAACCTGGTAGTTTTTTTTTTAAATTTTCCGTAAATAAAATCTTACTTTAGCTCACAGACCGGATCATGATGTTCAGTACACGGCACATCATGCCATCTGTAGCCATCATCATCATAGAATATTACACAATCTTCGTTACCACCGATTGCACTGTCTGGTTGACCTTGTGCCCAGTCTGTATAGTCGGGCACAGTATCAGTGTCGAACCATTTATACATGCCTTCTATATCTTCGTCTGTTAGGCCCATCCAATGAGGCTCGTCTGCAAAAAAATGTTTTTTATCTAATGAACAACACAAATTAACTATCTTTCTATGATATAGAAACTGCATATCACTGCTTTTCAACAAAACCTCGTAACTGCAGCTTAATTTAAGCTGCAGTTACAGAGTTTTCGTTGAAAAGCGACGATTTCTTAGTCGGGTAACCATTGTTAGACTTCAAAATGATAAAACTACAGTTTATTGAAAAGGGTTTATTGTAAGTATTTTAGAAAGCTTCTTTCCTTTCATATGTTTTACAAGTCCACTTTGTTTGGGGAGACTTTAAAATCAGGGCTTGTTTAGGAAGGTTTATATCGTTGGTTGGATGACAAAACCTCGCAACTACAGCTTTTAAAAGCTGGAGTTACGAGGTTTGGACCTCCAACGGACGAAACAGATTCTTTGGCGTGCATTCGTACCGAATCGTTGCTACATTAAGACTTTGATATTTTCAAGCAGACAAACGATCCATTCATTATAATTATATTAGATGATATTGGAGACGTAAACGACACATTACCTATATTTCTCGTATTTGGAGATATATTAAACGAATTGAACTTTTTATTTAGTCATTTAAAACAATCCGGAAATGAAAAAATAAGAAATGAAGGGATACATTCTTTGCAGACTTCTATGGATATGAGTTATCCTTTTCCAAACCAGCGACAAATTTGACGTTCTCGAGTGGAATGATTTTGAAAAGGAAATGTTAATAACCAACATTTTCTTCTTTTGTTTTAATCTATACTTTATTCATCTTCGCAAGCCAAGGGTGACTTCTACGACGTAACGTCATTTCTGTATTCACCCTTGGCGTATTTAGCCCGATTGTCTTGGTGTCCTGGAAAGCGTTTTCATTGGTTCCAGCGAGGTCTCGCCGGGACCAATCAGATTGTAGACTAATACATTTGTTATGAGTAACCAATTCATGACAACGGGCGGGAAAATGCATTGTATTTGCAACTCAAAAACGCGAAGATGGGCGATTTTTCCTAAGAATTCCACTGCAATTAACAGGAATTCCATATCTTTAATCGACGAATTATTATACTTTCGACAACTCGACTAAAGAAGCATATAACTTTTACCTAATCCGCATGACGTATGACGCGAAAGACAGCGCGCGTTAATGACGTCATCAATAATGGACGAAATAACGTAAACAACCAGCAAGACAACCACTAGGCGGTGCTTCGCGATTTCAAGAAAATCGGACTAAATCCGCCAAGGGTGAATACAAACATAGGTGGGTTCAACCTTGGCTAGCGAAGATGTATTTCAATGAACACATACCCTAATTTCAATGTTTTAAAACACTAAAAAACATCGACTGGATATAGATCTATACTTATTTACCTTTGAATGTTTTTAGGAAATCTTTTACGAAAGTATTTTCAGCCTCATTGTCGATATGCACTAGATGTGAATTATGGTGTTGGCGGCAGTAATTCTGGAAAAAGGACAAGAAAAACAAAAAAATGTGACCCGTCACACTTAAAGGGACCTTATCCGAACACAAGAAATGCAAGTTTCGAACAACTTGTCAGATTAAGCACAAGTCAACCGGTTACGGTATGCAAAAAATGAACATATAGTAAGATAGGGAAAACATCCCAGATTTAGATAATTACATAATAGTGAAAAGTGTCGGCTCTAGTCTGGCTGCGCGGACAGCGCAGACTGACTAGGGTCAATATCATTCACACTTCGTATAAGGTCCCTTTTAATGTGTCGGGTCACAAATGCAAAGTTAATAAAAGTCTGTTGTTTTAAAACAGAAAACGCGGAACAACAACGGGAATTTGCTAGGCGCTAAAAAGCTATTGACCACCAATCAAATTTTGTCTGGTCGCCAATTACTTTTTAACAGCTTATGTTTAAACGACCTGCTACATCCAACAAGTTTCTGTTATTTCAAGTCTTATCTGCTTCAAGCCGAGCTCAAATCGGTCTCGTAGAATTTCCACAATTGTTGTCATGGTTATGTCACGTGATTTCCTACCTTCCTTATCGTGATTCGGGTACTAGTACCAAGATCCTTCAAAGCTTGTCCAGATATTCGAGACGGACAGTAGGCCTAAACCTTAACATTATTGATCTAAATCATAGGGCTGACAACCACAGCAACAATTATCGTAGAGGACTAGTGTCCCTTTTGGGCGCGGAAGACAAATTCAAAGTCAAATTATCGCCCATTGGTTGAGGCCTGAGAGCAAAGAAATTGACCAAACGACGATTGTAAACCAAACACATCGATTAGCCAATGGACGATCAGAAAAATGTCATGGCCCAATTCTTCTTCGTTGCGCGTGTTATTGTATCGATTTATCGACTGACAATCACAACAATCGACATGCCCATGACAAAGAATTTTGTGCTAATAATAGACTAGGTTTGCCATTATGTTTTAATAAACCGTCGGTGTTGTTATACAATCTCGTAACTACGGCTTGAATCAAGCCGTAGTTACGAGATTTTATAACAACACCTACGAAATACTATTTTGTTTGTCCGAATTTACATCACGATTTTTTAACTGAATAAAATCGTTCCCTATTAACGATCACATTCCCACTGTTTGTCTTAAATTCTATATTGGGCGGAGCGATCTGTCGATTGGCGTTTGGTCAATTGACCAAACGCCAATCGACAGATCGCTCCGCTCAACATACAATTTAATACAAACAATGGACATGTGATCGTTTATAGGGAACGATTTTATCCAGTTAATCGTGAAGTAAATTCGGACAAACAAAATAGTATTTCGTAGGTGTTGTTAGAAAATTTCGTAACTACGGCTTAATTAAGCCGTAGTTACGAAATTTTATAACAACACCGACGGTTTATCAAAACATACGGTAAACCTAGTCTATTGTTAGCACAAAATTCTTTGCAATTGGCATGTCGATTGTGTTGATAGTCAGTCGATAAATCGATACAAGAACACGTGCAACGAAGAACAATTGGGGCATGACATTTTTCTGATCGCCCATTGGCTAATCGATGTTTTTGATGACTGTCGGCGTTTGGTCAATTTCTTTATGCTAATGTCCATGTCGTGCTGATCCTTCTTGTCAATAGTTTTATTTTCATAAAAATCCGTCCAGCCTTTTGAGAGAATATGTGATCACGAGAAATGTGGACGGGCGAAGAGATGGGCGGACAAACACACAGGGTAATTTCATTATACCTTCCATCAATAATTTAAGTTAATAAACAAATAATGGAGAACGTAACAGTCAGGCAAATTTTACTGCAGCTTCGATGCTTTTCAACAAAACCCCATGACTGCAACTTGTTTTAAGCTGCAGTTACGATGCTTTTGTTGAAAAATCAGCGATGAAATGCACTACACATTATTGATGAAAATCAAATCAAAAGGGAAATGACTTGAAAAGATGGAAAACGTAAAATACAGGAAAGCCTTACCTCAGCCTCTGTAAACGATGATCTATGATGGTCCGGAAAATAGTAACATGATCCCCCAAAACTTGTCCAGAAATCAGGACAGTCGGTAGCTTGTGTGAAACCTGAATAGCATAAAACAATTGAAAAAGGAAGAGACATGCAATGCAAACGTCGTGTTCTTTGTTAACGCCAAGTAAACGCTGAATCTTGATATCATAAATACATAAGACAAACATAATTATATAATTTTTTCTTAAATTTTCATTTAGATACCTTTATCCTCATGATGAAAGACTAAATGAAAAACTCTACCGGCCTTACTTTCAAATTTATTGTAATATCAAGCTATCCCATTTATTCTTCATTGCTTAGGATCTAGAAGGGGCCCTGAAAATTTTTGAGTCCAACATGGGTCCAGGCTAGCCTGCGTATACATATATTCCGATAAACTAACTAATTCACCAATACTTTCTTCATGGAAGTGGCAATGACAAATCATGTTGATTATTTAAATACATATATGCTATCATCTATGTATAATTGAGTCAAGAACTAGAAAAGGGTCATTTAAAGCATAAAATGAGTCCGACATGGTTCAGGATCAGCCTGCGTATACATGCAGTCTGAACATGAACGATGTTGGTCTCCAACAGCTTATTCGTGACATGTAGCAAATGTAAGCCAAACTAATTTGCTGATCGTGAAACACGGCTGTGCCAAATGCCATAAGGGACATTTTTTCCAGATTTTGGCTGAATCTATAATCAGTTAATTTATTATTAACCTTATGACGGCAGCTTATACTTCGCTTCTGGTGTTTTTTTGACTGATCAATGCAATGAATGATAGGACTACATGTGCATGGTTAGGTGCTACGCCTCGGCAATGATTATGAAAAAGGTTGAATGTGACGTTATTAACCGAATTCAAAATTATCATTACAATTCTCTCTAAATAAGAATCAATACATACCAGCATACAAAAGACCAAGTATAATAAAATACATTTTATTCTCTGAAGAATAAAGAATTTGTTCACAGTAGATCGGATAAAATGAAATGAGAATTAGGTTAGATAATGTCACAAGAAAGGTTCAAAATTCGGTCAAAATTGGAATCTATTGAGATTTAATGTCACTTGTTTATCGTCAAATGGCAAAATTCGGGTTTATTCTGCAGAACACAAATGAATGTTAATCTACCCGAGAAATGTTATTGATTTCAAAAAGCAGTCAAACGTAAATATGTGCTTCGGTTTAAAACTGATTTTTGCGACTTCTAATAATCGTTGTTATGATGTTTAACCCTTTTGCTGCCATAGGCGAGTTAACTCGACTCTAGGTGTCGCTGCCATAGGCGAGTTTTCTCGACAAATTCAGGGGGGGGGGGTGAAATATATGAATAATTTTTTCAGCTAAGTGGTTTTCACACAGCCTTTTTCTTATAGCGCCGTTGTAGTAATCAAAGTACTTGCGTTTGACAGAAAAAAAAACAGTGAAATTTGTGTTAAAATCGGTAAACTATCAGTGTTTTTATGAGGAATTTTCCAAACAAAAGACAACAATATGGCTGCCATTAGAACATGCACTTACTATTGATGCCTAGAAGCAGTAAATATCACCATGAATGTCGCCGAAAATGATGGAAAAGGCTTCGGGATAGTTCGAAATTATGTGTAATTGACAATTTCAACAATTTGTTCCACTAAAACATTATACTTTCAACGGAAACATCTAGTTGAGGTTTGTTCATCCACTTTTTCCGTTGTTCTAAGATGCCAACAATTTGCGAATAAAAACAAAATGAACAGATATTGTCACTTCATAAATAACTTTGAAATTCTGTATTATAATAGATTCCTTATCTCACTGTGAGTGCTGAAAATTTGAAAGAAAAGTATCAAATGAGTCAAAAGTTACGCCTGTTTTTGTATGCAAGGTATGATTCTTGAAAATTTCTTCGAATTAATTTGGCATCCAGAGTCCAATATTGGATATTTGGCAGCAAAAGGGTTAAAACCTCACTACGCGTAATGCACATTACTTCTGCTGGCCACCGTTGGATTAGTAACAGAAGGTAGTTTAGACAAAGAACAAACTGAAAACAGGCCTTTAATTGCTGAGTAAAGGTTAATCTGGGGCCAAAATGAAAACCGTTAGCTCTACATTAAGGGTTATGTATGATTTGTATTAAAGGGACATTTCCTTGATAATTAAAGCAACTCAATCACATGGGGTAAATCTCAGCATATGTAGTTTTGTGAAAGAAAATATATATCAATAACGTGGTTCACGAGGTCAATGTGTATAATTAAAAGGAACTGTCCCTTTAAAACCCAAATAGCTGTTGAGCATACAGCGTTTGACCTACTTTGCGCATCGCTTTGATAACTTTGCATTGCATTGCGAATTAATGGGTTTGTTCTATATTACTAAATCAGTTCATATGATGTTTGAAAATGATATTTTCCGTTCGTTTTTGACGAAAATTGGGTCCATATCTGGGTTATAAACATAAAATGCTAAAACACGGACTGTAATAATTGTTTTGGTTTTTATTTAGGAAGATTAGATATATCGTAGAACCACAAACTATGTTTTAGGTAAAATCTATGAATAGTCATTATTATTATTTCTAGCCCAATCCACCTCTTTCAAGTTATCGGACTAGTCCATCATTAGAAAATGGATTTGAATTAAACATAGTCTTTTTAATGAGACGTCATACTTATATCCCATCTCTGTCTGACCTTTGCTGTTAGGTGACACATAAAGCTCCATTAAACCCAATTATTGACATAAAAAATAAATAATATGATTCTAAATTATCTAACTCTTTTCCCAATGAAATCCTTGTTTTTGAATTATCTAACTCTTTTGCAAATGATATCTCTTGTTTTAACGAATCTGCTTAAATCTAGTTTAGAAAAAATGGGGGAGGGGGAGAAAATAAAGGATTTCTACGTAACCATTATATCATCTCCCTTTCAGGATTTCTATTCTCTAAGTTGCACGGAATCTGTTTACAGAACTTTTTATCTTTTGCCTCAATGTTTTCCGTACATTCAAACAAAAGAGAGCCTATGGTGTGTTCTAGATATTATACTATTTTAGATATAACGCAATTAAATTTATGAACTGTTGCATTTATTTGAATAAAAAAAATGATGTTTTGTAAAAATGGTAACTCTAGTGACTGGCGTCCCAAATATGGGACGCAAGGTAAAATACATTTATCAGCATTGTCTGAGTACGACGACTGGTTATTCTGTTTTTTCCATAATAATGTTCTCATGTATCAATTATTTTGTAATAAAATTGTGAAATAAAAATTGATCATTAATGGGTTAACAAGACATAAAACGTTGATTATAAGTTTTGAGTTCATAGTTGATGTCAGTGAATGTCACAAATATAAATGGTTATCCCTAAATTTCATTCTGGACCAGACGATTTGACGATTTGACTTTCAAATTAGAAATACTTCCAAGAAGAATTTTTGTTGCAATAATAAAATACTATTTAGGAAAACAATACGCGTTAGAGGAAAATAAGAGATGTATCATCTTATGCTCAATACATCAGGTATGTCCTAATCAGTTATTATTTCAAAAACGTTCAATATTTGGTGTGTTTTTTTCTTTTAATAATTATGATCAGTCGAGTCGGTAGATCTGCGATTTTATGTGGTTCTGTACCAATCAAAAGCTTGTAAAGTATTAATTGTGAAAGCAGGTTATAAACAAAACGTGTGTTGAGAATTGTTTTCTTCGGACAAAAATTTTATCGTATAAAATGAGTTAAGCAACTCATAGATCTACTTAATCAACTGAAAACATGTGTTTTCTATGATATGAACTTCACAAGCATTATATGTATAAAAACGTAGCTTATGTATGGACATACAACATTCAAAGATCGCTTTGCGGTAACGTTTAATGAGTTTTTGCAGTTGATTCTTTGTTCTTTTTGTAGATCAAAATATGATCACGCTTGTGTTGTACAATATACTGATACTTCAAAGTTTTGTGTGCCATTCGCTGGAGAACACCACTAAAACATCCCTTACCGAATTGAAGGAGAAATCCCAAAAAGTTGAGACAACTACACCAAGTTTATCAACCCACAAAACTTCGACCATGGAAGTGAGAAAGACTATCAAAGAGATGGTTAAAACGTTTTGCCCGTCTACAGACATATGTGCTGACAATGCCACAAATGCCGAGCTCGAGCCCAACGTAGCTAGCGTAACTGGTCTGATATCTTGCTGTACAGGTAGGTGTCTTCAGAGCTTTTTTTAAGATTTCTTACGATTTCTTGGATACGTATTTAAAGATTCCTACCGAGGTGTATCGTCGGTGTAAAAACAATACCTCGTGTGTCGATTCTTGCGATTTTCAAAGTACAAACTTGTATGTCCAGTTGAGACAATTCTTGCAGGTTTTGAGATATTATCACCGATCAGTATCAATGATACATTACTTATGAACAATATGTTCAAATATCGAGTAAAAGGTTTCAGTTTGGGAAAAGTTATTACATTTTCTTCTTTGCCCTTTAAAATTTTCCAAAAACGAGATAAGCGGTTTTGCATTCACAACGTCGATATGACAGTTTTGACTTTAGGTAATATCTTAATAGAATACTTCATAAATATAGACAAGTTTTTTTCAGGTGGTACCCCGTCAAGGTTTATGAACTAAGAGTAATCTACAGCCATATCAGTTAAATATCGTTCCTTTCCAACAAAAATACTCGTAACTGAAGCTTAAAACACGCCGTAGTTAAGAGTTCTTGTTGAAAAGCGACGATATGTTAAAATAAGGGCCATTTCTATAGATACCGGGTCAAATATTTTGATTTGAACAGGATCTGGAAAAGGTCCCTTAAGGCTTTTGAGCCCAACGTGATTCCAGAACAGCTTGCGTATACACGCAGTCTGATCAAGAACCATGTTGTTCTCAAATAGCTTGTTCATGACCAGTTGCAATAGCAAGAGAGCAGCATGGATCCCACTCAGGATGCATTTAGGCACGAGATGGTCATGATGCATGGCTGCCCCAAATGCTATCAGGAACATTTTTCTAAATTGCAACTCATTTATATTGACAGCCTGTTCATGCCATGCTGACTGTAGAGAGAGAATGAATTGTTGTTTTCCTGACAACCTTGAGGCCGGACAAGACTCGAACTATGGATACGAATGTCTCCATACTCGGATAGGACACGAGGATGATGTTGACGCAAACGTTCCAGCATTCAGAACTGTCGTGAAAGCACCAAAAGGCGGTTGCGTAGATTCTAAACTTGTCAGGCTTGCGGCAAACATTGTTCTGATTCCAACCTGTGACGATACAGATGTTACTCCTCTTGGTTCTTATTTTCCCGTACACTCCAGAGAAACAGGCGAGGTCTATAAGAACATCCTTTGTGCCCGCTGTCATGGAGTCACAAAAATTGTCTCGTTTAGATCTTTTCTGGTTTGTAAAGGTAAAAGAAGGACTATTTCCTTTTCTTCCATAACAGAACTTTTAGGGTTTATTGAATCAAAAAGTCTTTCTACGAAGTGTCACGTAGATTTTAATTTTACCAATGCCTCAGATATAAGGTATAAACGATGCTACAACAACGTAAAAGACACGTGTATAACTAACAATGTTTCTGTTCGTTCAGTTAAAACCGGGGTTATCACAATTCTTGATGCTGAACTCATCAGAAATTTGTGCGAAAGTAGCTTCAACTCCCCTACTGTCGATACGATGACTGGTCTTGTCTACAAAAACGTATTTTGTTCCCTGTGTGCACGAAGACAATACGTGCCGTCATTATGTAGTGCTGAGAACTACGACAGGTCACCTGCAGATGGGTCTATTGTATTTCTACTTGATACAAAACTCATGCATACGATTGGAAATGGTGTAACACACGCGCAGAAACATGAAGTGTGTATGAGTCACAAAACAAGAGCGGTAAGTTTGTCTTTATACAGAACTACATATAAGAGGGGGAAGAGGCTTTTCAAACCACCATACATATATCTATGTAAGGTTTATGAACTGAGAATGAAATGCAGAGCCAGAGACGAAATTTGAAAAGTGCCAGTAATTCCTAAACTGTGTTACATTTCCATTCCAAATACAAACATAAGAATTTTGTATGGTTTAGAATTTTGAATTAATGCATACTTATGGAAATATTTGACAAAAATGTTCAAAATTATCTCCCTTGCATATGAATGTAGAGTAATATAATATTTGTAAATTATTTTCTTCTTGAAGCATAATCTTGAAATCCGGCATGGTGAATCAACTTATGTGAAGTGTATTTACAAGTGTGTGTATTTTGATACATTTCGTATGGCTAGAAAGTGGTGTTTTCATTCTCAGTTCGTAAACCTTAATCATTTATTAAACCCTATTACTGATTAGAATCGTCTTAACAAAATGTTTCGAATGAATACCCACACCATAGATTTGGGGCTTGAAATAAGTCAAACAGCCAATTAGTAATGTCTTTACCCATTTTATATGTTACTCCTTTGGTATCTGCACTTATAACAATCACTGTCTATTTGTCCAGAAGGCAAAATTTAAAAGGAGTTTCAAACAACAAAATGTCATTTTTCAGCCATTCCACGAAAATTGACTCATTTACAAAAACGAAAATGTTGAAAAATGAACTTTTCTGCATGAGCACAATTTTTATGTTAAAATAAAGTGTCACATGTCTACAATGTATGGTTAAAATTTTACCCACAACATTCGAAGTCCTGCTGAGTTATCGCATTTTCAAATATACCACTATAACCTAGCTGTTACGGAGCATATAAAGCAACTCGAGATACATACAGCGTGAGCAGTGGCCAATGTTATAGCCCAACATCAAAAAGATTGTTTGTTTGGCCATCATCAACCATTTGTACAACTTACAAGGACAAAATGATAACAATTCAGCTGTTACCCTATGTGGTGATATCAAAACGAGTATTTCACTGTTTAACGCAATATTCGAGTATTTTAAAAGTGTTTGTGATCGTTTGTATTCTTTTTGAAGCCATCTTGCAAAGTAAAGTTAAAAGTAAATATTCCGATAGTAATGCCTCTTCAGATTATGTTTTCCAGTGCATCTGGCTCTAGTATGTATGATAGTGGAAGAAATGGCCCTTGTGTTACGGAAAATAGATAATTTCCATAACCTTATTACCATTAGTGTCATTTGTTTCAAAGAACTTTAAACGGTAAACGTAAAGGTTCTTACAAAAAAGAAACAACAAATTGGTATAAAACAAATACTAAATTCAATAATACGAATGAATTAATAGACGTTTCTTTTAGTATCCTTAAACTATTAATCACATTGTCAAAATTGCCGAACTAGTACCTTTGCTATTCTTAAATATCACACTCAGAGTAACAATTACATTGTAAGCATCGGGCAAAACAGTCTGCATAGATATGTCTGTATATGCACCACAAAGTCGTCAACCGGTTACCACCATGGACAATTTCTAGGATTTAATTCGGATTAATCTACAACAACTAACCGACCAACAACAACTACTCCCAATTCGTCTATTTTGTAAACCAGTGCTACCTTGTCTACTCAGGTTTTGTATACCGTTTCCATTTCGTCTTAATTTGCCTGTTTTGTATTTCAGTATGATATCTTATTTCTTGTTAAAAACAATGCGTTGTTTTTCTTAATTCATGAACATGTTATAAGATATGAATTTCGTTTTTTTATTATTTAGAAATATATAATTCGATGGTGTGCTAGACATGTGTGCATTAGTCGTGTAAATTTGTATGGATGTTTCAATTTGAATGGGTGTTAAATTGAACATTTTTCGGTAGGTGTGCAATTACTCGTCCCCTTCTCTTCTGAATTTATTTTATTTCTAATTAAATTGTTTGTATAAGAACACATACTATTTTAATTCATGCGAATCATATATCCCTAAATAAAAATATGACTCTCAAACATCGTTAACAAATAACTCCATAAAACACAATAAAATATGAATTACAAAGTGAAAAAATAAAAATGAATCATTTGGTACAATTTGATGTCAAGCATAATTATTCCATTTATTGACAGGAAATAAATTTAAAGAAAAATGCATAAATTATATATTAAAATATTGAAACAAAAATTAAAATGAATTTTGTAGATCTAGTAATGAAAAATGTATGATAAATTGTAGACCAAGTCGAAGTAGACGAATTCTGAAAGTAGATGAATGTTGATTCTGACAATGAAAATGTAGCAAACGAAATGGGAGTAGAATAAATGTTGGGATATGTTACAGTCACTTTGACTAGATCCAAAGCTTGATTTCCAAAATCACAGCGTCCTAGACTGTCATACCCCCTGGTGATTGGATTGGCCATGGTTGACACAAGGTTTAGGCTTTTAGCGTGTGAACTTGTGTCAAAGGATCAGTATTTGTAATTCCGATGGTGAGAGAGCGGTGTAATTTGTCTTAGCCAATTACCTAGTAGAAGGGAACACCAGTTTTCGGAAAAGAAATATAGAGAAGCCCTTTCCTCACAAACTATTCAGGACCCGACAATACAAATATATAGGTTTAGTTTCGGGAAAAAGATGTCAGGATTAATGAAAACTAAAGAGAATGTGCAACAACACAGCCTTGGGATGTGTTACTTGAATGTCAGCATTACAAAAAAGAAGGGAAAATGCACCCTGCATATCTGCTCCTAACACTTGGGGACTAAACTGTGACAAGTGAGTTGCAAGCCACATTGCAGAAAATTATTCCTGTAACTAACATTATCGTCTGGCCCAGTTGAAAAGGAAATGTTTGTGTCTTCTTTTATTTGCCACAAAAGCGATGTATGTGGGTTTTCTAAGAACAAACAGTAGAAAGCTGAAAAATGTCTAATGGTGGAATTAGAAAGTGGAAATGGCGTTAGGACCAAAAGGGGCATATTTTATGGCCTAGACAATTCTGTTCCTCGCTTGCAATAATCAATAGGCTGCTGTAACCATGTCTGTCTACTTGAGAAGCCACAAACTGTTTCAAACATGTTGTGTAACATACTTAGACAGAACCTGAAGGGGCATGGTTGCTAATCTATCGCCCAAAGATGGCAGTATATGCTCAATATTCCATAAAATATAGTATATGCTTCCGTAACGAAGAGTCTATATTTCGTGACGGAATATTACTATGTGAATTCACAGATAAACACAATTAAGCGGCTTTGTTAGTATTCCTACTTCATATACTTTCTGATTTAATTATAAACAATTTACATCAATATGTTTATGTATCGTAATTTACGCACAAATTGTATACCGAAATATATGCTTCCGTAACATTTTCTTATATCATATGTGGCAAAACATGATGTAATAAGCTCTATTTAGTCAAACAAACGTGTTTAAATTCTATTTCATGTATGATGATGGAATCATACTTAATTAAGTCGTTGTAGTAGGGTCTGGGGACAATAATGTCCAAGAGAACAAAGTCCAAGTCAAAAAACGGCTGATTTGGACGTTAGTTTAGAACAAAAAATTGTGCGGCGACATCAACATTTTGACGTTTTTGCAATATTCAACACAACCAAGCACATTCATAAAATCGTTTGAATAACTTAAAAATCATACTACTTTATTGCAAATTATGTCCCGTGATAAAAAAATATCTTGCTTTTTGTTGTACCTAATTGATAAAGGTGTTACGATAATGTAATGAAGGTGGCGACATGCATTTTCAGTAAATGGGTCAATTTTCGTGGAATGGCTGTTTTACCTTACCAGTTGGTGTGAATCATAACAGGCCAAAAAGAAGTTATTTGACAAATAATATAGTCCACACTCGTTTTGTCGAAGTCAGGCGGGCCGTCAAAATACCTCGACATATCCGGAGTTCGACTCATCCGATTTTTTAATGGTGATACATGACTACTTTTGCTGCTCATCAATTTTGTTCATAATTGAAATTAAGTAGAAAAAGGAAAGAAATTACTCGACACTATATTTCAACGGCTATACTTATCAATTGTTTCGTTGGATTTTTTATATATCCAATGATTAGGACGGGACTGGACTTAAACCTCGACTGAAACGGAAATTCGACTTATCCGATGTCGACATAACGAGCGTCGACTGTATTTTATAATCATGCCTTCTTCATCTAATACAGGCCCAGAAGGATTGCAGAACACTCCACTGTCCTTCTGGAAAGGTCAGACATTGGAATGGTGAATGCGTGCTAGTTGGAAACTTTCTTAACACCAACATTCGTAATCTGATGATCAAACTGACTTCAAATCCGACGGAAAACTTGATATTGCAACATGAAACACTAGGCAGATTAATTTCTGTCACAAATATCTTAGAAAGCAATCCATGGCCTAAGGATTGGAATCTGATGTCCATCACTGTTCGAAATGATAATACGACTTGTGCTGAAAGAGGTCTAGCGATTGTGAGTCTTGATTGGACGGGCAAAGATCAAAACGTGATGTATCAAAATATTGAGAAATTTATTAAACGGCCATGGGTTCTAAATGAGGAGAACAATGCTATAATACTGTCACAGTCATTTCTTGAATACAGTCTGAAGGTCGATCCTCGTATGAAGCTTGTACCATCTTGGCAAGTGAATGGTATCGATGGAATCAACCTAGAAAATTCGACCGAGAATAACTTCAACTGTGGACCGATCGAGTGGGAGGTGTTGTTATATGATGCATTGGTGAACCGGCTTAACATTAACAAACTGTATTTCTGTGACCAAGTCCAACTGGAGAACAACGAATTTGTCCTTGGAGACGCAAGATCCTATCTGAGAAGTAACCTGACGAATAGGATACTTCATGATTTGGAATTTGACCTGATAGAAAGTATACAAGGTGAGCTTCAAGCGAGGGTCTGTCTGGATGACTCTATCTTTTCTGAAAATAAGACAAGTCATGGAGACTCGATGGGAAATCCAGCTGTCGCGGTCGTGATTGCATTAAGTTTGTTGTCTTCGTATTTCTGAATTGAGTATCATTTCACTGAATAACTTTCTCCGTTTTCATGTTTTGAAAAAGAGAAATAAAAGTGGATAACATTAGAGTCAGGATCTGAATAAGGACTAGCCAGTGCATGCACAAAGGCTGCTCGAGATCGTTGCTGTTGTAAGAAAATTATTATATTAGTTTTGGCGAAGTCACATGGTGTGTCATTTTACTTCAAGACATCAAGAATTCTTCTCATCTGAGTGTTCACTTTGAATTAAATTATGATATTCAGCCTAATTTGTATCTCTATATTTATACTTTTTATTAAAAAAAAAGTACGTAAAAGAAAGAAAAAGCTCGAAACGGGATATTTATCTCTTATCCCTCCTATATATCAATGGTCGTATTTATTTCATAATACCATTTTGAATTCAATTGATGAGGACGGAACCATGTTTTCGTGTGAGACAACTGGGCAAGTTAAAAAAATGTGACCAAAGTGTGACATTTGAATATTAATAACAGTTATTTTTACAGAATATCATCCAGATTTCTTAATTAAGAAGGCATAACACTATTCTGAATAGTTAAGCAGTGCCAATATAATATTTAAATCTATGTTCACTAATTTTTAGCTAAAATTGTATGCACAATCTTGTAAAATGACAACAAAAAGGCGTTTCACCCCTGACAGCATATATATTGCACAATATGAGAAATTGTAATCCACGAATCACTAAATAGTAGAGTGCCGATTGCCCACAAGGTTGGTGGCTTCCTTAAAAAATGAGTGGTAAATTTCTGGCTGAATAGACTAAAAT
Organism: Fragum sueziense; assembly: GCA_963680895.1. NCBI lineage: Eukaryota > Metazoa > Mollusca > Bivalvia > Cardiida > Cardiidae > Fragum > Fragum sueziense. The sequence continues at coordinate 25,907 of CAVMGG010000368.1, forward strand.
AAGAACACATTTTCAAAAAAGGAAAGTGTTTCACTCTTGACATCAAATTCAGAGAGTTATTGTATAAAACAGTCTCTTCATCCTTAACCAGTGAAGATAAGATGAAAAGGTAATTCTAAGATGATGTTGCACATATTGTTATGTATTACAAGTGCTACTTATTGTAGTATCCTGTCACTGTCTTTTATTTACCATAGCTTAGAAAACTTGCACAAGTAAATGTCACACAAAAAGCCTTTCACTCCTGACATTTTTGACTTGTTTTAATGACATATCTTTTTTGGTAGTGAAGCGACTTTCTCTAAACTTGGTACCCAGTATAAAGACACAAATACGCATCTTTTTACCTTTGATTGGATTGAATATGTTTCTCTGTAAAAGCAGAGGCACATAAAAAGTTAATGGTAACATTTTTTTAAACTTGCCCACCTGCAAGATTCGAACCATCGTATGTAAAATTACAATAGTTTGGAGTTCGAAATTGTGTTGTTTACATATTAAGAGCAATTCTCTGTAACCACCAGAAAATCGTGGCCACGCATAGATCTAGTCACAGATTTTATCCAAACCTTATTTTTTGAATAGAGGGCCAAAAACCATACATTGAAAGTGCACTTCGTTTTTAGAATTTTTTCTTCGTTTCCGTGGAAACTTCGCTCAAAGTTTCAAAAATTGAAAATTCTTTGATAATGCATACCATCTCAAAAGAATGACTGATGTTTAACTAACTTTAGCAGAAAATCCCTATTGTTTGTAATGTATATTTAGGGTATTGAATTGCCTTTTTCTGCATGTGTTGATTTTCTTATATGGCCTTTCAAAAGAATTATATAATTATTTAAAAATCTAAATTAGTGCCATAAAAGCTGGTTATAGGGGTCCTGTTAATGCTTCGTTGGTAAAAAACGCACCCAAATTTAAGAAATGTGATATATTGTATTTCAAATTACGGACATTGCTGTTTCTAAAAAGGAAGAAATCTCGGTGGGCAATCTAGAAACGTCCGTGTGAGGGTTCATTGAAATCCGCCAAAGTGAGCAATTTTGCTTCCCCCCTCTTGAGAATCCGGTCCTTTTCAGTGTTTTATACCCAACCATAGCAGTGAACAACAACAACTGTCAAGTCCGCCACCATGCATCTGCACCTGTTTGTCAAGGTGAAAATATTGATTTTGCTCCATATTGAATGCCTTGGGGCCCAGAGAACAAGAACCTCGATATGATTCAACCAAATAAAGGTTTGTGTATGTTTTCTTTCATTAAAAAATGCTGTAGCCAGTGTACTCTTACTCAAGGTGGTCATACCACGTGATAAATGACGTCACAAACTGACACAACTCAAATTTTCAAACGACTATAAAAACTTTAATTTTTGTTCAAATTAAACGAGACTGGGTCTATTCGAAGCGTAATTTAGTAATATTTAATTGAATGTTCACACATTGTTCTAACAATGCAAGATTTTAGCAATAATCGTGGACAACTTGATGAAAACGGATAAAACTTGCAAAATTGCTGTTCGAATAGGCCAGGTCTCGTTTAATTTGGATAATAAACAAAGTACTTACAGCCGTTTGAAAACTCGAGTCGTGATGTATCCGGGTGACAATTTACCAAACACCGTAATATTGAACTTCTCGGACAATTCTATCATTACCTCGGAAGTATGCGTATGATGAAATGTTTAAAAAATGCGATTTCTTAGCCGGATATTGCAAACAATGCATTTCAGTATCACTGTCGCTTCATTTTTGACATTAATTAGAGACGAACATGCGGTTGTTGTTGTTCTATTTAGTTCTATTCTATTCATAGCAAGAATGTAGTTCCACGATTTACATCCAAGGTATGATTCGATAGAATTGTACGAGGTGTTCCAAATGCAAACACCGTCAGTATATGACGTCATTTATCACGTGGTATGACCACCTTGTTACTGTTTTCAAATTAAACTCGGCCCATCTGTAAAATGTTTTTAGTAAAACTGTTTATCCCACAAATCTGGTACTGTTTGCCTATTACTTTTATATAAGGAATCTAGCCCCTGTCTTGTTAACCATTTTAATCAATTTCCATAACATTTTCTTACTTGCTTTATCCCCCAGCTGTGGAGGGGGATTAGAAATATCCCGGCTGCCCTGTCCTGTAGCAAATGGTAAGACCCCATGCAAAGGACAGTGTGTCCGTTTTAAGTGCGGACCCGCTTGTTGGCCGTGAGTGGACACTCGTAAGCCGGAAAAGGGGATCCTGGTCAGTTGAGGGAAGCCTAGGGCTCTCCAGCTTCCCAACACGCTGGCTTTGGCCTCGGCTTCGGTGTAAACGGGAGCTTAGATGGGCCCGGTCTAAGCAAACGGCTGGTCGCTTTAGACTGAGCATAAATCAATGTTATACATACCTCATCCATGTTTTGTTGCAATGTTATTTGTACATTTGTCACTCTTTGCATTGTCATTTTAGTATCGTAATGTTGCTCAAGTCTATATAGGCTCATTGGCTAATTGAGTTGATTAAATGTCTTGTTCGGAATTGATTTGCATGATGAATTTCTGTTCGCAGAGCTATATCATGTGTCTCTGTGCCGAACTGGTTAGTTGGTCGGCTTGAGTATACCATCTGAGTACCGCTGGCATGGGGAGCTGGATATCCGCTCCATTTCCATGTCCCCTTGCTGGACTCCGCGGTGGGTTGGGGGACTCAGATGATGAACTTTTATTTTTTAACCATGGATTCTAAAACTTTTAAGAGAACGCGCACGGAATTAGACTCGGACACGGACACACGATCAAGTAATCAGCATTTTCCTAGATTTCTAATTAATGAATCTACTTGTGATGAAAAAGCCCTTTCTACACTCTCTCCTTTCGTGATCAACAAATGTTTTCTCTCTGGAGAACCGAAATCTGTCAAGAAATTGAAATCTGGTGCCCTTCTTGTCGAAGTTGACAAGAAGTCGCATGCAGACAACCTGCTGAAACTAAAGAACTTTTTCGAAATTCCTGTAAAATGCTTCGAACACAGTACACTAAATTCTTCTAAAGGCCTTATTCGTTGCCCTGATCTTAAGGGAGTGTCAGAAGAGGAAATCGTTCAGGAGCTTGGATCACAGCATGTTACTGCGGCTAGACGCATCCACATTTTTCAAGAAGGCGCTAGGAAACCGACTAACACAATTGTACTAACTTTCAACACAGCTCTGCTCCCGAAATCATTTAAGATTGGGTATCTAAAAGTTAATGTAGACTTATATATACCTAATCCGCTACAGTGTTATTCTTGTTTTAAATTCGGGCATCACGAGAAGAACTGTAAAGGTGCATTCGACCTCTGTCATCGTTGTTGTGAATCACCTGAGACACACGACTACCACAATTGTAGTAACACACCACAGTGTCACAATTGTGGCGAAGCTCACAAATCCACTTCTCGTGCATGTTCCCACTGGAAGCGGGAGAAAGAAATTGTTACGGTAAAATGTCGAGAGGGCCTCTCATTTTTTGAGGCCAGGAAAATTGTTGATAGTCGTATGAACCTGAATTCTTCATATGCGCAAGCTACCAAGAGCAATTCAAACAAAGCGGACAGTGACTATGAGAACTGCAAAAATCTTTTCAGTAAATTATGCATTTTATTTCCTGAGAAGAAAGAGGAGATCTCACAGTTATTCGCTCCGTCCAAACCTCCAACAGTTTCCTCTGCAAGTTCTGACAAGCCCAGACCATCTAGTAAAACTCCTGAACCAAAAGCAACTACAGTCACTCTAAAACCTTCATCAGTCAATCCATCAACTTCTCCAGCTGTAAAAATATATATCGAAACCAGACTCTAGATCCGAGTCCAAGTCAACAAGTAATGAACCTATCAAACAATCTAGCAGCGAATCGGCCAATCAGAACCGAAGGCCTGTACCTTCGAAACCGGTGATCTCTGATCGCCAGCCAAAAGGGTCTCAGGACCCCATCAAACAATATAATCGGTTCGAATGTCTTGAAGAAGACATGATGACCGATGACCACCCTGCACATTCCAGAAAGAATAAGCAAGGTAGTAACATAATCAAACTTAATAAATGAGTAATTGTAGACTTCCATTATTGTGTGGTATATTTTTAATTTTATTGTCCATCATGGCGAATACTATTATTCAATGGAATTGCCGAAGTATCAAATCGAATTTCGAGGGACTCAACCTTTTATTCTCGAAAGAAAAACCAGTAGCAGTCAGTTTACAAGAAACTTTCCTTAAAGATACTGACAAGTTTTCCCTAAAATATCATTCTTGTTACTTTAAAAACTTTACGGGAAGTGAAAGAGCTGCAGGAGGTGTTGGTATCATTGTAAATAACAATGTTCCACATCGCCCTTTACAGCTTGACACTACCTTACAAGCAGTAGCTGTTAGTATTTCTCTGAATAAAACTATAACCCTCTGTTCTATTTATCTCCCTCCTAGTTCTCCTGTTGACAGCAGGAAACTAGACCGACTAATTGAACAATTGCCTAAACCTTTTGTTTTAATGGGAGATTTTAATTCCCACCATACTATGTGGGGGTGTTCAAATACCGACAATAAGGGTCATATTGTTGAAGACTTTATTTCAAGTCATGATCTTTCTCTTTTAAATGATAAATCTTCAACTTATCTTCATCCTGCTTCTGGTTCCTATTCATCATTAGATTTAACAGTTTGCAGTCCTCAAGTTTTTCCAGATTTTAACTGGAAAGTTGATGACGACCTGCACGGCAGTGACCATTTTCCGATTCTTATTTCGGAAATTTGGCCATCTGTACAGGAGCGACCACAACGGTGGAAACTCCATAAAGCAAACTGGGGCTTGTTCAAGACTGTATGTGAACAGTCCATTACACCTAAAGCTTTTGAAGATTGTGAGAATCCTGTAGAATTGTTTACCTCTTTTTTATATTCATCTGCAGAAAAGGCAATTCCAAGAACGTCTAAAATTCCTAAACACCCAAATAAGCCATGGTTTAATGATGATTGCAAAAAGGCTATAGCAAAGCAAAAGTCGGTTCTTAGAGAGTTTGATCTAAGGCCGACTAGGGAAAATCTTATAAAGTTTAAAGTTGCGCGTGCGAGAGCACGGCGTACTATTAAACACAGTAAACGAACATCTTGGAGACAGTATGTATCTAGATTAAATTCTAGATCGTCTGTCAAAAAGACTTGGGATATGGTACGGAAAATTAGTGGCAAGAACTCTTCACTCAGTGTTGGCCATTTGAATACAGACAATGGCGTTGCATCATCTAAGCCTGAGATTGCAAATGTTTTGGCAGATACCTTTGCAAAGAAATCTTCCTCTTCTAATTATTCTACTGAATTTCAAAAACACCAAGAACAAAAAGAAAAAGTTGAATTGAATTTTAAATCTAAAAATACAGAGCATTATAACAAAGAGTTTACTCTTAAGGAGCTAAAAACAGCCCTTAAGAAATGTCACGATACTGCAGTTGGATGTGATGAAATCCATTATCAGTTCTTGAAACATTTGCCGTACCAGTCCCTTGAGTGTTTACTTAATATCTTTAACAGTGTTTGGAAAACGGGAATTCTTCCAGCCTCATGGCGGGAAGCAATTGTAATTCCAGTACCCAAACCTGGTAAAGATTCTGATAATCCTTCAAATTATCGTCCTATAGCCTTAACAAGTTGTGTTTGTAAAACCATGGAAAGAATGGTCAACGACCGTCTTGTATGGTTTCTTGAGAAAAACAAACTTATTACGTCGGCCCAAAGTGGCTTTCGTAAGCAAAGAAGCACTCTTGATCATTTGGTTCGCTTCGAAACTTTTATTAGAGAAGCTTTTATCAAGAAAGAACATGTTGTTTCCGTCTTTTTTGATTTAGAGAGTGCATATGATACCACATGGAAGTATGGCATTATGAATGACCTCTATGATTTCGGTATACGAGGTCGCCTTGCTTATTTCATTTCTGCGTTTTTGGATGAACGGCAATTTAGAGTCAGGGTTGGAGATACACTCTCTGATCCTCATGAACAGGAGATGGTTGTCCCTCAGTGCTGTATTCTTTCAGTCACCCTTTTCAGTATTAAAATCAACAATATTACTAGAACTGTCGCAAAGCGGACAAATACCCCCCACTAGCGCGTTGTCACTGAAAAAGTGCTAAAGTTCAAAGTGGCATAACTCTGAAACTACTGCCTGGATCAAGATGAAAATTGCAGGTGCACAACTTCAAATGATAGGAAACAACCTGCAAAAATTTCAGCAAAATCGGTCAAAAACTGTGGGAGAAGAAGAGGACACAAAATTATGTCCACGGACGGACGGACGGACAGACGGACGGACGGACAGACGGACGGACAGACGGACGGACGGACAACCTGAATCCAGTATACCCCCATAACTTTGTTGTGGGGGGTATAATAAAGGCAACTTGCCCTGGTGTTGAATATTTTCTTTACGTTGACGACTTTTGTATATGCTACAGGTCAAAACATATGCATACCATTGAACGACAGTTACAACAGGTTTTAAACAACCTGGGTAAATGGTCGAATGAAAATGGTTTTAAATTTTCCAAAACCAAAACAAAATGTATGCATTTCTGTAAGTCGAGAAAACTTCATCCCGATCCAGAACTTACTCTGGACGGAATTCGAATTGAAGTCGTCCCAGAATTTAAGTTTTTGGGACTTTTATTTGACTCTAAATTATCATTCATCCCTCACATTGATTATTTGAGCAATAAATGTAAGAAAGCTCTCAATCTTTTACGAGTCGTCTCCAGTATGGACTGGGGAGCGGACAAAAAAAGTTTTATTACGCCTTTATAGATCTCTTGTTAGATCTAAATTAGACTATGGTTGTGTTGTTTACGGTTCCGCCCGTAAATCCTACTTGCGCAAACTTGATTCTATTCATAATCACGGTTTACGTATTGCGCTGGGCGCGTTTAAAACATCATCTATAAATAGTCTTTATGCAGAAGCAAACGAACCATCTTTGAATTTACGTAGAAAGAAATTATCAATGGATTATTACTTAAAACTCAAATCAAATCCAGATAATCCTACACATGACATTGTATTTGAACCTGTGTATGAAGAGGAATTTAATAAAAAGGAATCAGTAATACCCCCATTTAGTTTACGTTGTAAATCAGATATAGATTCGCTAGATTTTGATCTGGCTGACGTGGCCGAACTTAAAGTTCCAGACGTCCCTTTATGGTCGTCTAAAAGTCCCACCTTTATTTATGATCTAGCTTCTACCAAAAAGTCTGAAACTAATCCTTCTGTGTTTAAAAATAAATTCCTTGAAATACAGGAAAAACACATGTTGCATTTTCATATTTATACAGATGGTTCTAAGTGTGAAGAGAAAGTTGCTTCAGCTGCCATCTTAGATGGCTACAAATATCAGTATCGTCTGTCCGATAACTCGTCCATTTTCTCTGCTGAGCTCAAGGCTATTGACCTTGCACTCGAGCATATCATTGAAAATGGCTATTGGAGCTACATTATTTTTACAGACTCTTTGTCTTGTATGCAAGCGCTCGAGAACGAAAAAACGGACAACCCTATTGTTGTAAAGCTCCTTGAGAAGCTGTCCCGTTTATATGCTTCTGATGAAGATACTGATATTGTCTTCTGTTGGCTTCCAAGCCATTGCGGTCTACGTGGCAACGAAAAGGCAGACAAAGCTGCCAAGGAGGCGTTGTCACTGGATATTTTACCTTTTAAAGTCCCTTTTACTGATTTTAAACCTCTGATTTACAATTTTATTAATAATGTATGGCAAAATTGTTGGAGCGATGAGGCTAATCACCAAAATAAATTGTTTTGTATAAAACCTGCACTTGGTGAATGGCTGCCAGGTCTTCGATCTGATCGCCGCGAGGAGTTAGTTTTGGCCCGACTACGAATTGGTCACACCCACCTGACCCATTTGTACCTGTTAAAGGGTGAGGAAAAACCTCAGTGTATTCCTTGTAACGAGGAGTTGACTGTGCAACACCTCCTCATAGATTGTGTAGATTTAGCCATCGTTAGAAACAGGCACTTTAATGCTGACAGTTTGAGATCATTATTTGATACTGTGAGGCCTGAGTCTATTCTTAAGTTTCTTAAAGAGTGTAATCTCTTTAAAAAGATTTAGCTCTTTTTTATTAAAGTCTGTGATATCTGATCTGTGATATTTAGTTATGTTTAAGTCTCTTTATATGTGTTGTAGATTTTCCGGTCGAGTGGACTCGGACATGGGTGTTCTCTGATCTGGGAGGAGCCCATGTCTATTCGTCCTCACATCGGATTATTCAGGATGCATGGTTGTTTTGTTTCGTATTTATTATTATAGTATTATTAATTTGATATTTACAAGGTAATATTATCTATTTTAACTAGATATATCTTCATTATATTTTACCTTTCTGGATGTTTATGTAACTATCTACATACCAGTAATTTTGTATACATCCAGATATGTGTTGCGCCCAATATGACCTTGGTAGTCGACGGGCCTTAAAACACTATGCATTCATTCATTCATTCTTACTTGCTTTACAGTTCTGTAGATTTGTTTATCTCAAATTGCAAACAAACATTTTTTTCTCCATTTGGACTTTGATTTCAACATGTTTTACTTGCATAAAAACAAAAGCATACATAGAATTGTAGGTAAGGATATGTTTAATATTTCTGCCAACTTCTCCTTGGAAAGCTTTATCTAAATCAAATTCTACAATCAAATTTCTAAAACCATTTCTCATTCATCTAATTTTGTAACCATGTAAATTGTTTTTGTTCTATTTTTATTCCATTTCCAATAACCATGACATCATCAAACCATGACATCATCAAAATTGTTATGACATCATCAGTACAAGAAAAATGTATCATATCATGTGATACCAAAATTGTCACATGATATTTTTCCAATGTTTATTTTTAGAACGATTGAGAGGGGAAATAACTTTAACGTTACATTTTGCTAAGGTGGATGAACAATTATGTCCCATGACTGAACGTTGCAAGGCAAATTCCAGCTAATGCCAGGGGTCAGGAACATAAGATCATTTCAAGATATTTCCTTCTGTTATATCGTTGGTGCAGAGTCTAAACCTCGTAACTACAGCTCAAATAAGCTGGAGTTACGAGGTTTTGACTTCCCACTGACGTTATATCGTTGGTGTTAATGCAAAACCTCGTATCTCGTTTTTCGGAAAATTTGAGAGGGTAGAAAAGAATAAACGATCTGGAACCATAATAGATACTTTTGAAATTACAAAAAGTATTGTTATATATTATTTCTATGATATAAGACGGAGGTAAAATGAAACTTAAAACAATTTGTACCGATATGTTCGATTTTTATATATTTTTTTAGTTATTGACCCCCTTTTACAAAAAAAGGCGGGAAAAGGGGAAGCACCAACTCCGTGAATCTCATATTTTTTTCCCAGAAGATGTTAATATCTGACATTTTTCAGCTTGTATGCTTCAACAGATATGCATGTAACATAAATAAGCTAAATACAAAACTATGAAAAACAAAATTGAGAAAAAAAACACTTGATTATACATAAGGTTTATGATTTTGCGACTGGATTTTTTCCATGTTTAAGAAAAATGAACATTTTTCTTTGATCTGTAATTTTTGTAATATTGATTTGCAGGGTATGAGACCTACACCAAAATTATCTCTAATTTATACTTGTGCAAATAAAACAAGAATGGGAAAAAGTTACCGTTAAATTTTGGTTTTTTATGAATTCAAACTTAGTAGGGGCGCATAAAACAAGGACAAAATTATCCAAAATAGGTCATTCAATTCCATCAAATATTCATTGTAAGGTCAAATGGAACAACACATTATTTTTTATAGTAACTTATATAAAGAACTTATTTTTATCAAATATTCATTGCCAGATTTCCCTGTAGTTACTACATAAACTATTGTTAACAAAACAAGGGCATTATATACATCGGTGGGGAATCATGTGACACTTAATTTCAGAAAATCGTCAATAATTTTGTAAATACTTGACCAATTTGAAATCGGTTTGAAACAGAAAAAAAGTGTAAAACGCCCGATATCAGATGGGTGGTAACTCTTTTACAAATCAAGTGATAAAAACGTTATTGACGACCAGATTAAGTTTTGGTTGGTCGTCAATAACTTTCATATCAGCTGATTTTTCAAAGATTACCCTTGGCATTCAGCAAAGTCATGGAGTGTTTCCGCTGTCTCTGCTTAAATTCTTCTTTTCAAATCGGTCATCTTTTGACAGAGTTGTTGGAAAATATCGAAAATATTATGTCAGGTGATTCCCCGCCGTGATATAAGATTCGTGGGGTGGAAGAGGGTTGAAATTGGTCTCATGCACTACTGTATAAGAACGCCTTTTTTAATCAAATTAAGCTGATCTTACACGAACATGTATCTTTGATTACCGGGTCTTTACATACCTATAGTCCTTTAATTAACTATATTATGACACATGTTTACAAAATTTACCCTTGCAAAAAACGCAATAGCAAAGTCATAACTACTGTAAATTTGCATGTGATGGTTCGAATCTTGCAGGTCCCTTACACCCTCAATATTTGAACCAAGACATGCAACGTTGAACTGAAAATTAACAAGGATTACCTTTTGTTTATTACTGCAAAATTTGTAAACATGTGTCATTATATTGTGACTGGAGTATAATAAAAAAAATCAAGGCAGAAGACGCAATATTGATACTATATCAAATCCTGGTCTTAAGCATTTATTCGTATAGATCTTGAATCAATCAAGTGTATTGGTGCATACATAACCCATCCCCCCCCCCCCCCCAAAAAAAAAAAAAAAAAAAAAAAAAAAAACTGTACCAGTCCAAAAGAACAGAAAACACTGAGGAAAAGGGACATATTGATGATAACACATTGATGATAATCAGCAACCTCTTCTTTTCTCTCAATGTTTTCTCAAATTATTTCTACAATGGACGTCAAAGCAGACTTGTTAAGAGAAGGATATATCAGTGCTTTGCTCTTTATAACCAAATCAGTAAATTCATAACAATTGTAGGCCTATTGAAACAGTTATTTCTTCATTTCTCTTAGTGTTTTTCTGTTATTTCTACCAGTGATCTGGGCCCCGTTTTATCAACGAAATTACGCACATTATTTTCGCAGATATGAACGGAAGTTCAAATTTTTTGCGTAAGTGCGTTTTACAAAACATGTTCGCAGCTAAGATTAGAATTTCCTAAGTTTTTTTCCGTAACTTTACGATCAAAAATAGTTGACGTAAATCTGTTCGTCACCACTGTCGATGCCTAAATTTACCGTTTAAAGCCTTGATAACCCTAAAATGTTTGAAAATATCAAAATATCTATGAAAGGAAATGTTGAAAATGAACAAACCACGGAAAATTCATGTGAATAGCAATGGATTTTGTGCTAACAATAGACTGGGCCAAAGTTATGTTTTGATAAACCGTCAGTGTTGTCATGAAATATCGTAACTACGGCCTGATTTAAGCCGTAGCCACGAGATTTCATAACAGCTCCAACGAATTACTATTGTATGTCCGAAATAACCTCACGATTAACTGGATAAAATCGCTCCCTATTCCGTTGTACTTTCACTTTCTTTTTTGTTGCTATTTATAGAATACAATATGAAAAAGTATTTTTATGTTTTTCCTATTCTAATGGAATGAATGTACGTTTAATATACGTTTAATCGCCAGAGTGTTCAGAACGATAATATTTAAGCATTTTTCATGCTACTAACAACGAGAAATACGAGAATTATCTCTATCTATGCAGAAAAATACACTTTAAATAGCTTACACGGCCGATATACAATGTATATTAATATTTACGAGAAAGTAAACCGAGGTGAGAACAAAATCGAATCTTTCCGAAGTGCGTTTCACGGAAATAACCGAGTGCCGTAAATACCCGATCATCGGCGATAATAACCGAAATCCATTATGGTTCCAGATCGTTAAATAACTTTTCCTTTTCCAAAACTGAAGTAATTTACTCGGAATTCGGACATATTGTTTACATGTTATGTATCGTTGATACTGAAAAGTGAAAATATCACCAAACCTGCTTATTGTCTTGACTTAGACAAGTTTGTACTTGGAAAATTGCAAAAATCGACATACCATGTTTTGCATTTAGCCTGTACACTGACGATATATAATATTACTTGAATATCGAAAGACAAATTCAGCTGTTTCAAAAATTTTCACAGCCCAGTAGAAAATAATATTTTAACAATGGGATTATTATTTTGAAATCTATGAATCATTTTACTCGACACATCAATTATTAAAGTACATTTGTAGTTCCATAATGAGTTTAAACTCTGATTAATTTCAATAACAATTCAGCTGCAGAAAAATTTGACCTGTCTAGCTTAAAGTGACCATTTTGGAAACTGTCATTATTGTCTTACTCTAAATTGTCACATCAGTTTTCAAAATGTCACATTTGATTTTCTAAGAGGATGGGACGTTGCCCTGTTGAAAATAAATCTTTCCCAATCACTAATAATGAATTTATACTCTGGTAAATTTCATTTGAGATGTAGAAAAAAATGACCTGTGAAGCTAAATGGGACCTTTTGGGAAGTTGTCATCATTGTCCCCAATCACCATCATATAATCATCCAATTAATACATAGGGCCTGAATCCATTGCTGGAATGTCGAAAAGCCTGTAATATCTTGTAACTGTCTGGTAAGTGGAAATAGTCTTATAATTGTTGCCCAAACTTTGTACAACAAAGACAAAGCACTATTAATGATACAAAAAATAGTCTTCAACAACATGAGAGTTAAAATGTCCATAAATTTAATTTTTGTTTGCAGATTTCGTCATAATTTCTGCAGGATTTTGCACCGATAAGTTTGATTTTCTGGGAAAAATTATAGTTTATTATATAATTGTATATCATCGCTTTTCTTCGCAAACCGCATATCCTGCAGATACGAGGTTTTCGAAGAGAGGGGACGATATAGATTTTATACAAATTTTCCTTCATTTTTCCTTTTTAGGCACATATTCACAAAAGGCCATAGCTTCATGATTAAGTATCTGAAATGATGAACATCAAATTCAAATGTGAAATTCTGACTGCTTGAGAAACCATTGATACTAAAGAAGAATGCTGCAGATAACCAGCATTTCCTTATTTTGTCTTAATATTTCCTGTGCTATTAGACATTTACACACCGAGATCGATTACCGATAAAGATAACCGAATACGGATTATTGAAGCGGAAAGCCGAATAAAGAGGGTTCTTACAAATGTAACGGTTTTATTGATGGGTATTAATGCACCGATTGCAAGTTTAACAATTCAAAAAGCTTATTTTAAGTATATCGTCGTTTTTCAACGAAAACCTCGTAACATCAGCTAGTTTTAAGCTGCAGTCATGAGGTTTTCGTTGAAAAGCAGCGATATGATATGACCACCTATTTGGAGAAACATTGAAGCGAATAAGGAAAGAATACAAATATCCAGCTTTTCCTGAAGTTTGGTCAATATTGTGTGGCTGCAGCTTTCACATTAGAAAAAATCCAACATCCAATGTTATTTTAGAAGGGGTTAACATATTCCAAAAAAGACATAATTTTGACTTCCTTTATACATAATGCTTCAAGAACATCGAGCCAAAGGAAGAAAATGCTTTACTTTTTTTTTAATGATTAGCATGTTCTCTTTTTGCCTCAGTATATAATTATATGTGATTTAAAATCCTTTCTACGTCAACATCCATTTTGTCGTCTTTATATGCGTATGCACAATTCAAATTAGGCAATCCCCGGGAAAAGGGTTAATATGTGCAATAGATTATAATGCATATATAGTCTTTGTAAATTCAAAGCAATGTGAAAAGTGCCACTTATTCTTACATTTTGTTGCATTTCCATTCCACTTTTCCTCCCTTGCATATGAATATAGAGTAAAACGATATCTTCAAATTATTTTCGTCTTGAAGCATAATCTTGAAATCCGGCACGGTGAATCAACTTATGTTAAGTGTATTTACAAGTACGTGCAATTGTGATGCATTTTGTATGCTTAGAAAGTGGTGTTTTTAATGATGGGCTGTATACCTTAAAGCGTTCAGCGTTCGAATGCGGGAGATGCATGTATGTAAGTTCAAGAAAATTTATTTAGAAATAGAGAACTTACACCGTGGTAAACCTTTCCAAAACAAGTCCAGAATTGACGTTCTAAATAGAGAAACAAGCATTCTGAAGTATTGCAAAACATGCCAAGTCCCCTATCGGCTTCACATATGCGCATAGAAAAAGAAGCACAGAAAACTGTTATGTCCAAAAAAATCTAAGTCTAGCATCCGTATCTTCCTCAAAAATCACTTGACCGGAACGAAACTCAAACTTACTCTGTAACTCATCAATAGGGGTACATACCAAAAGCAGTTCAATACCTGCCAGTGTTTAGAAAAAAAGTCTGGAAAACTTTGATTTCCCAGTAATTCTAAGTCCAGCATCCGTATCTTCCTCAAAAATCGCTGGACCGGAACGAAACTCAAAATTATTCTGTAACTCATCATTGCAAGTCTACATACCAAATCAAAGTACTAAAGTAAACAACAAATAGCCCAGCAGATAAATTGGATTTTTCACCAAAATCATGCATTTAGTGATGCAAGCATGAAACTTGGCACAAACATTCATATTGGGCCTCTCTTCAGAAAAAACCCGTTAGCCACCTGAAATTTCAACATGGCGGCCATTTTTCAAGATGGCCGCCAAATCGTAATAGGAATTATACCCCTACAAACTTTGTATAGACTTTAAGGGTGAATTCTCTAGAAATTAAATGTTAAAATTACTGCAATGTGCAAAGGGATGAAGAAAATGTCAAAAAGTTGTACTAATGTGTCAATATGGCCGCTTTTTGTCAACATGGCCGCCAATTTATCCGAAAAATCCATTTTTCATATCTTAATCTATTTTTTTGCAGCAAAAATCTTCATTATACCCGAAGAGCATTCAAGGATCGTTACTAGTCTCCTACTTCCTAATTGCTACATCGGCGATAGAGAAGTTTCTTTGAAAATATACGACAGAAGGTTATGAATCAACCAGGCACACATTGTCAACCGCACTGCTGTGAATCCTAGAAAAGTGTCCGGTGTCGGTTTAGCAAAATTTTATTTTTATTTGGACGATTGTTAAGTGTCCAATATGCAATCTTGTGAGCTATATATTTATATCATAATATGTCTGTCCTACTGCATAACGTTAGTTGTATGCATTAACTAGATAGCTGCATCTGATTGGACAAGATATTCAAACGAAGGAGAGCCAAAACAGTGGTAATGGGGCATTGAATACTAAAATGGTATAGATCCCATACCGATACTTCAGTTAAGAAATAGCTGGAGAAGTATGATCTCTCCTAAATAGTTTGTATTTCAATTTAAACTTATTGGCACACAATGTATCCATAAATATTAAATAAAGATATACTGTTGAATTGTTGCCCCAAAACTTTTTCTGCCTGCAGAAGCTCATTCTGTGGCAACAATACCTGGTCATATTCAAGTCATTACTGATAATAAACATATCTTCGATATTGCTAAAATGGTTCAATGGCAGTTGCCACAACGGAACGATGAAGTCAATTTTGTTATCATGCTTTGTAGTCAACATATTCAAATTGATGCTCTTGAATCTATTGATACTCTAAACCACTTTCTTGGTTGGACCAGCTCCTAAAGCTCCTGGTGGAACTATAGAATTGTAATATCTGTGCGTTTCTTTTGTTACCAGAACATGACCAGTTCACATATCAAAAGTTATCTGTACAAGCACATCAAATGTGTCTATAAATAATATGGCAATGCAACTAATGAACATGATGACACATGCCATTATTTTTGGCCTTGTGCCCCAGGCACGTAATATTGAGCGTCTACAGTTTCATTTTAATATGCCTGAATGGACGAATAATGTTACGGTACTGGTCATCTGTCTGTCCGCTCCTCCATCTGCTTTTTTTGTCCTTATCAATGTTTTATGTGTGCAACTCCTCTAACAGTCTCTATCAGAAGATAATCAAACATAAGAGAATGAATCTCCGCTCCAGAGTGTCTAGTAAACTGTTGTACATGCCATTCCAATCATTCCTGAATTATCTGCCATCAAATTGAAAATATGTCCAGTTTCTTATGCGCGGAACGCGCAACTCCTATTTTTTAAATTAATTTTACTTTGTATACTATGCACATTGGATACATGTTTATCTTCGAGACGAGTTATCTTTTTGAACAAATGTAAACAGTAGTCTTCAGGTCTTTCAATCTGAATCAATGAAGTTCACCATGATCATTCACAATCGACAGGTTCATGGTGGGGATTGTGCATGATGGGATGGATAACGACTACCAACAATAGGGAACGATTTATCAAGTAAACCGTGACGTAATTTCGGACAAATAAATAGTATTTCGTTGGTGTAAGTTGTTATAAAATCTGGTAACTACGGCTTGAATCAAACCGTAGTTACGAGATGTTATAACAACACCGACGGTTTATCAAAACATAACGGTAAACTCAGTCTATGTTTTGCACAAAATTTGATGCCAACTCGCCTCGCTTCAGGTAAGACATTTTGCAATAACTCTGTTATTTCTGTATCAATTTTCAAGCGGTTTGCTGCATGTACCCCGCCTTATCGAGCTCTTTCATCGGATGTATGACATATTAGATAACTCATGATACTTTTTCCGAAATATTGTCCCAACCGACCAGAAAGCGAAATGGTAACGACTACGGCCAAATTAACCACGCTTCAGGTAAGAATTTGTGCAATAACTTTATTTCTGCGTCAATTTTCATGCGGTTTGTTGCATGTACTCCGTCTTATTGAGCCCTTTTCTCAGATGTATTATTTATCTGGAACTTCCCTGTACTTTTCTCAAAAAACGATCCCAACCGACTAGAAAAAGGGCATGATTTTTTTGTCGTTTTTCTGGTCGGTTGGGATCAATTTTTGGACAAAGTACAAAGATTCCACAAACAAGTCATATTTCCGAGGAAAGAGCTCACTAATGTGGGGTACATGCAACAAACCGCTTGAAAATTGGAGCAGAAATAAGAAAATTATTGCACAATTTCTTACCTGAAGCGAGGCAAATATGTCCGTATACTCTGTATTTGTTATCCATCCCATCATGCACAATCCCCACCGTGAGGTTAGATACCATCAAAAGACAGCTTGGTATCAACAGCAATTCTTCAACTATTTTGGAAAGATGACCTTGTCATGACAGATATGAGAAATCATTTTTAAGAGGAAAATTCAGAACTTCTTAATCTTTACATGAAGATAATAGTCACCCAGGAGCTTTTGAAACGGTCAAATCCAATGCAAAACTGGATGAACCTACTTAAATTAATGCATGGATTTCATACAATCGTGATGAAGGTTACTTCTATTGACCTTGTAGAGTCGAATTTACTTTGCTTCTTTTTCAGAATTAAGTAATTCAGAATCAGGGGCACGTATTATCGATGATCGTATGATTATGTTTTGAATAATTACTTGTAACAACAAATCTGATTGGTCCAATCTGATTTCTCATGCAATCAAATTTATTTGTTACACAGTTTACACAAAAACGTGGTCTTAAGATCGTTGATAACACGGGCCCCAGCCTTAGGTGATCGACAGCTAAAGATCATAAAATAAAATTGTCAGCCTTTCTCGAAGTTGTTCGTAACTTGCTAATCATGAGGAAGCAGCTACCTCATATAAACATTTCCTTATTAAAATAGATATTTCCCAGTTGCATTAATTTGGGCCTGAAAAATGCACACCAATATTAAGTCCCAAATTGCCCCATTTCTGGAAACTGCAGCTGCAGATACAAGACCATTAGTTTATGCCACCATAGTTGATGGATCAGTTGAAGCTTCATGGGTATTCATAGGCCAATCGAGTTCATTTTGAATGTATACAGATACAGCATCCTAAAAGCTAAAACTATGTTAAAGGATAGACAATACATCGAATACAGAGTACCTGACCGAAGACAGTCCACCTAAATAAAGCGTTTATGCTTTGGGGACAATAAGAACAACTCTATTTTCCAATTCCTTGCTGAACAAATTGTTCAGATACGCCAGCAACATATTGTCATATTGTAACAAGGGAATAAAGAGATGTGCATAACCAGTCTTTAGAGAACTGTTTCTTGTAACCACGAGTAAAAATGTTTTGATAATTAAGTCAGCAACAAAGACGTCCTTATTATATTAATGATATTGGTATTGAAGAGCTTTCGTAGGGTATCACTTTATGGTGGATGTCACTACATATAATACACTGTATTTGTTTCGGGAATAAAGCGAGAGAAAGAGAGTGATACTCCTATAGTTCATGCCTTCACTGGCTGTGATGTTGTTTCAGCTTTACGGGGATAGTACAAGAGACTGCTATCTGATATCCAGAAAGTAATTGGCAAAACAGATCGAGAAACATTGGTCACCCGTATAAAAGACTAAATCTATCTCTTTTTATTGCTAGTGTAAGACTGGAAATGTTTGCACACTTAGTTATATGATACAATATCCCAAACTAGCACAACTTTGGAATACACGCAACGCCTGATGTTCACCAAGCAGAATACACATGGGGGTCAGATAACTACCCACGAAATGGAAGTACTGAGCCCCCCTGAATGGGAATGGAAGCAATAAAGCAGCACATGGCATATTGTCTGGACTTCCATCACTTCCATCAATTGCTGTGGCTGCAAGAAGGCATGAAAAGATTGATGCTATCGGTTTAGCCTAGCCTACCCTGGATTCTGCAGATGTAAAAGCTGAAACTCAAGGAAAGCATGTTGGTAAACTATGTATGTAACGATTTAAGGAGACCCAGGCTAGATAATCTATGTAACCAGGCTGGAGTAAACTTACGAACATACACCGTTGCGTCCTACATGTACGTCACATTATTTCTGACCAAAACGAAAGGAATCATAGAGGTGGTACCAAGTAAAATATTTCCTTTTGAAAAACAGCTTCCCATAACCATAACTAGAAATTAAAATGACTTTAATGTTAAGAAGATACCGCCTTGAAGAAGAAAGTCAACACGAACTTTACTACATTTTTGTTGGAAAGAAAGAATATGCCTAAAGATTGATTAATTCAGTTTATTTTACCCAGTTATGCTAAAAACATATGAAAGAGGGATTTCATGCATAAAATATGCTTAAATTCTGTTTTCTTGTGTTTAAAAACATACATTTTGGTACAAAAATTACAAAAATCGGCCAATTATATCCGGTTTTAGGGTGAAAACGATATTTTCAAATCGGCAATGGCGGCCATCTTGAAAAATGGCGGCCATATTGAATTTTTGAGTGGCTAACGGGTTTTTATGAAACTACACAGTCTTATGAATGTATGTGCCAAGTTTGATGCTTGCATCATTAAATGCATGATTTTGGCTCTAATCTGCTTAGCTAAAAGTACTGTTGGGAAGAAAATTTGTTAATAATGTAGGACTGTCCAGAAGTACAGTACTTTTATTAGGTTTTTTGATTATCCATTTGAATACCTTGAATACTTTGATTCGTAGAATATTTTGATTTAGTCTGGCTTACCTGCCCCTAATACTGCGTTATTGGGTCAGGCACACATCATTCATGGCTGCGCCCACTGGGCTGATATTTTACCAAAGGTAAAGAACAAAGTTCTTTAATTTTGTGAGCAAAAAGGGTCATTAGAAGAGAAGATAGGTTTCGGTATATTTTTAACTCTAGCAATAAAAGTTTTACATGACCGCAACGCTAACCCGAATAAAACGATTTTGAATTATGTGCATGAAAACTATATGAACGCAATTTGGATCCATTTCTAATTAGTAGTCCGATTAGCTCAGTGGTTAGAGCGTCTGCCTTGTGTTATAGAGGTCCCTGGTTCGGATCCCATGAGTGATACATATTTTAGCCACACCCCTTTTCTTTTTACATTTTGCATACCAAATGGTTCTACATATTGCAAGGACGTAATAAAAACGCAATTACCAATTATGTTTTAATTGCATCTTAGCGATTTCTAGAATAGTTTGGTTTGAGAAAATGTATTAAAACAAAAAGTAGACGAAAAACATTTGCCTGGACCTCTGGAGTCAAAGTCAGGCGCTCTACCACTGAGCTAATCGGACTACTGATGATATTGCTTCCAAATTGCCTTGATATAGTTTTCATGTACATAATTTAAAACCGTTTTATTTCGGGTTAGCGTTGAGGTCATGTAAAACTTTTATTGCTAGTATTGAAAATATACCGAAACCTATCTACTCTTCTAATGACCCTTCTTTGCTCACAAAATTAAAGAACTTTGCTCTTTATCTTTGTAATTGAATTATACCACTGGAGGCGGCCATGTTTAGTGAGTGCCTGACGAACTAAAATACATAGTACGACAGGGAACCAGACTAACTTTGATTATGTACTTTGATTATCCATACACACAGATACGGTAGTCTGGACCCGCCCTTGACAGTCAAAACATTAACATTTCTTGTTTGGTAAAGGTTTAAAACATTTTTCTTTGCATTTCTTTTTCAATTTAACACCTCTCAACAATATTTCAGCCATAAGTTTATTTATAATTGCATGTTCACGCTCCGAGGCTGGGAATCCATCCTGTGACCTGTCCATTATTGGCTCTAATCTAGAGCACAAACACATGCAAAATCACACTTGGACAGTACTTAGGAGCTCACTTGCTTCTGCAAATTGATTTTATTTGGTTGTCAAAAGCAGTAGATCATCCTGAACTTGCATGGTGGTAATGGGCGATGGAGACAGGGTACGAATGATTACAAGCCAAAAAATTTCCTTTTTTCAATCAAAGTTGCAAAAATATTCATGTAACTGAAAACTCTAATAATTAATGTAAATGACTGTAGAAAATATGCTCAATTCTTAGGCAGAATAATTGAATAATGCTCGTGTGAAAATAACGACTCGCCAAATGAATTATAAAGTAAAACGACCACGTGACCTTTTGTTTGCTCTTTTCATACTCAGGTGACGGTTAAAAATTTGGAACCGTGTCTGTGTGTATTTGAATACCTTGAATACTTTTATTCGTAGAGTACTTTGACTAGGTACTTTGATTATCCATTTGAATACCTTGAATACTTTGATTCCATGCATCTATTTATAGCTTTGAATATATTTCATAGTTCAATAAATTGACTGACACATCTACAAGGAAGGCAATTGGACTGATCTTTGAACCATAATAAAGCAAATTACTACGTCGGTCTTTTTCTTCTCTTAGAGACATGATAAATTCAATGTTTCATTTTCAGTCACACAATTCAATATCTACACATAACTTCAGACTTACATATTGAATATTCGAATGACTGTTACCTCATTAATCTTTGCTTTTGATAGAACTATTCATAGTGAGGAGGACCGGAAGATGCTGTGTGGTATGCAGAGAATGGTAAAGTGTAGAGAAAGGTAGCTGCAAAGAAAAGCAAATTTTGCAAAATTTGCTTCCAAAAACAGATTACAGACATTGATGAACGAGCGCACAACAGCCACAACATGATCCTAATAACTTTTGTTCGGCGGAGCAATGAATTTAAAATGATAGAAAACCAGAAACGCCATAAAGAGACAATTACAAGCTACTAGTTAAAAATGAAGCCAAATATATTAGAATTGTTTAAGGATCCGGAACTGTAATGACAATATTTGGTACACACACTTCTAACGCATAGATATCTTTGAAAGTTGGATATGTTGTAGACATTGATAGATAAAAATATTTTACAATCTTACTTTTTAAAATTTGTACTTCCAAGGGGAGATAACTGGCATTATAGTCAACGAGAAAATATCTTTTTGTCATTATTTTCAAAATTAGGCAAATTTTCAAATTATTCAAATGGCAGAAAGTTTCCAATTATTATTTCGTTCCATAACATACAATAAAATAATTCATTTACCACACAAAATTTGTGAAAACTGATGTTTTCGCGAGTCAAGGGCAGATAATCTACTACAATTTCTATCATTAGGGGAGATAATGTATCATTTTCAAGTCAGATTTTTTAACCGATTATTTACCATTCACATCATAGAATATCAATTTGAGTTTTACCTTACATATAATTGATACATGATATCAAACACTATCAGGCATATTTGTAGTGCAGCTTAAATATTACAGAGTTACAGCCATTACAGTTCCGGAACCTTAAGATGTAACACAATACAAACTATACCATGCATATGTTTCGATAATTCACCCGGCAGATCATCTCTGCCAGTTCATAAATCGGGACCTTCATCTGTAATTATCACACACAAAAATCCACAAAGAACGAGCGCAACATAAGGGAAGATTTACTAGAGTGTAACAAAAATTACAAGACCAAATGGTGATGCAATCTTTAATTGCGGTGGTGAATCCATAAAGTATGCTTTTGAACGGGTTTGAAATCCATCCAGTCAAAAACTGTTGACACATACATTTTGAATTGTTCTGTTATGAGAAACCTCCGGACAGCTTATACTTTTGAAAAAAAAAAACGTTTGAGAAAACCAATTTGGTCTACTAGTTACACACAATACCTATTCAGTTCAGACGATCCCTTGAAGTTATGCAAGTTAATCAGCCAAAAGTATACATGCACAGTGTTCATTTAATACTAAAGTCTTTATCGTACTTTGATTTCTTGTATATATCTAAATCTTACGAAGCGATGCAGCAAATCGGATCATAACCATGGGCAAACCGAAAGTAGAAAAATTCCATTACAATGGAATTTTGAAAAACATTTGAAAAAAACACAACATTTGTTCTACTAGCAATACGCAGATCTTAGTAAAGACAACCCCTTGTAATAATGCAAGTTGATGAGTCCAAATTGTACTTGAATGGTCATTCAATAGTTAAGTACTTCTCGTACTTTGATTTTCTTTAGCGATCCTAAATGGTATGCATAAATGCGTTGCACTAAAACGGATGGCAAAAAGTCATGTCCTCCATGGGCAAAGCGGAAGTAGGGACTTTCCATTGTTATGCAATGTATAAAGAATATTAGAGTTTTGTTTGCACGAATTTTCAGCGTGGTCTGAGATTAAACGAACTTCAGAGTATTCTTTGAAAAATATACCGTGTAAACAGTTAATGTGTATGTTAAATATACACTTTTCAAGTGCAAACAATTATTCCTCATTGCGTAATTTCTAAAATTAGAATAAGTGTACCACAATGTGTATCGCCCATGGGGCGATACAAAAAGAAAATTCTGATAGACTACATTTTTCATTTTACCTCAATATTCTATGCGCTATAAATTATAATGATGAAACATTCACAAATTTCATATAGATAATTTACTGCACCTTTATTGCTTGCAAATTCTTCCAAAAAGGAGCAGTACAGTTTTCTGTTTGAGAAAGGATAAAGAATGACAACTTTGTAGGGTTCAACCCTTAAAATATCATTTTAAAATTTCATCTTATTTGGATTTGTAACCCTTTCCCAAACAACATTTTTTTTGGGTGATCCAATTGGACAGCTGCTGTAAATGACAAAAATTGCTGTTGAGTAGAAAAAGATTTGTGTAAAATATAGCACTGACAGTATTCATGAAAAAGGAGAATATGTTAATTATCAGCATTTTGTTCTTTTGTCTCAATGTTTTCCCATGGCTTTTTGATTAGACACATCAAAACTAGGTCTTGTTTGGGGATTGGATAAATAAGAGTATAAAGGCTAGTTTAGAGGAGTTTAATGTATAACATAAATGATATGACTAAGTGTCATTTTTTCTCTCATTTTAGTTAAAAAAAAGTCTGTTATTCATCTATCTTTTTTGTCTTTAAGTTGTACTGGGTATGCAGTCTTCACATCTTATATAATAAATATTTCAGATTCGGCTGGACCAAACATCAATTTCTCACTGTCAACACAGCCCATTTCCAAAAATATGGATGGCCAGATATTGGTTTGAAGAAAAGAAGAAACTGTAGTGTTAGTGTAGAATTAACCATTTCAACTCCACGCAATATAAACTGTAGTATTCCCAAGGGGTGCTGTTTAGGGCCATGGTTATACCTCATGTACGCTGGAACTTTATTTGATGTCATCCCAAAATCTATATCAGTTATTGTTTTGCAGTCGACCATATTGCAACAAAACCATGGAAACCGGCTGCGGACAGAGAGAGAATAGCCATAGAAGAATTAGAAAGTTGTGTTGTGACAATTGATGAGTGAATGAAACAAAAAAAAAAAAAAAAACTAAAAATGAAAACTTATTTAAAAACAAAAACTGAATTCATAACTTTCGGAAGCAAAAAACTGCTACAAAAGTGCACATTACCTTCAACTCAAATCAACTTTGCTGGGGACCATGTTTAGTCGTTCAAGTGTGTAAGACATGTCTTTGGTGCGTATTAAGAAGAGCACCTGAGCTTTAGCAAACATGTGAAGTCTGATATGTTCAATTAACTAATAATAAATGACATAAGAAAATATATATTTCGAAAGATGAAGTCTACTATGAACACAAGCTGTTAACTTACAGTTGCTGCAAATGTTGAAGGAGCTATCAGAGAATAGTATGGATTTCGATCAGACTGCATACTCGCAGGCTGATCTGGATCCTTAGTGTTCTCAATTGCCATAAGGGACATTTTTCCACATCCAGGTTTATATATAATTCAAATAGAGGAACTGCATTGCTTCTATTTATTGAAGCTTGATATTGTTACATGAAATTGTAGTAGGTTGACACTGAAAACACATTTCTATGTTTACCTTATTTGTGCTTAAATTAATTGAAATAGCATTTCAAGCAATAAGAGCGTTAGTATGGTGTACTTCTATTGTATGTTACCGTGGCAACAGTCACCTTCTTTAAAATTCTTTGTGATTTTTCATTTAATAGCTTCCACACAGGACAAAATTCAAATAATACATAAATATAGTATTTGGTATTTTCTGCTTTTAAGGACAATTATGTGTATGAACAGATGTTCAAGCTTAATGAAGTGTGTGGGGTAGTGGTTGCCTTTCCGAACATAAGAAAAGACTTCAAATTCTGCGATAAATTGTTGAGTTATATATGGGTTTAAAAAAATCAAATGCAAATGATTGCTCAAATTCTAGTTTTATTAAACAAGAAACCCTATGGCAAATGCTTTATACAAAGTTTCATCAATAAGCTATCTGTTGCTATGGAATTTGTCTGTTGCTAAGGAATGTTTATCAAGTAAATTACCATGGTAACATATATTTCACTGATACAGACTTTTTTGAATTAGATAAAGATTGCTTAATACATCTTTAAAAACAAATGAAATCGCTGAGACGCACTTAAAACACCATTGTGAGGTCTGATTGCACATTTACCTATATCCTGGAAGTGGGTGGGGTAATTTTGCCTTTCCCAAAGAATTTTAGACAGTAAAGTAAACCTTATTGACCATTTTCATATCGTTTTAGTCATTTGAAATAACATGCATTGGAACAAGTAATCTATGATAGAAAGAACTTAGTTACAAGCAAAGCACATTGAATGAAAGTACTATTCAATATGATAACATGGTGTTGTGTCCGTAGTCGAGGGGTAGAGCATCGGCCTAGCAACTAAGAGGTTCCGAGTTCGATTCCCGGTAGCGGGGGTTGTTCAAGGCTTCTCATTGGTTCACACATTCGGCGCGAGTACTGGTGGATTTCCAGGAAGCTCAATCGAGAGAGATTATAATAAGTTGAAGAAACTTGCTTCCCAATCGATTTAAAATAAATGCGTTCAAAGGAACGTCGGAAGAAGAACATGTGATTTTGTTCTACATGTTTCCATGGCAACCATTGTTGTACTTATGTCCAGCTTTGCAAATATGTTAACATAAATCATGTACATTTCTTAATATCATCAATGGATCACACTTGGTCACACTCCATTATCTTTACAAGATGTTTCAGCATGAGCATACATGTATCAATTTTCCTGTTAATTTGAGTGGGTGGGGTAATTTTTACTCCATCTTTTAATATCAGAGATACAAAATTTGTTGTTAAAAAGATTGTTAGACTTAATACATCATTTCTAATCAGGTATATACTCAGAAACGTTACAAATAAAAAATAAATTTGATTTTTGCATATTCTAAGCCAAGTATTGAGAAAAAGTCTTTTCTGGACATCTTGCTTTAGTGGCTTCTTCTGAGAGCCGCTGAAATTTTTGTTTATGAGTTGCCCACTAAGATTTTTCTTTTAATTGCTTCTACTGTCTATGGTCTTTCAAGGAAACTATGTCATGACTTTTGATTTTGCGTGCGATTTTTTTTCTCAAGTTCTCAAAATATGACTAAAAATCAGTTTTTTGATAAAATTGGAAAATGTCTTACCCCACCCACTTTTAGTCTGCCATGGTTACGTGACAATTCATTCTACTTAGATGCAAAGGTACATAATATTTAAGGATGTTTGTCTGTAGCATATAAGGCATTTAGTATTAAGACACTAGGCCGAGTCAATCTGTGGTCATACTTGAAAAAGTGTCATTTTTTGCCTAAATTTTTAGGTTTTTGAGCCCCAAATCTTCTTTTGTGGTTACCATGGCAACCAAGCATATATTGAATAAAATAAAGTGCAGTAATTTGTTTTTGTGCCATTATTAACTTATCCCGAAAGTTTTAACAAAATCCATGACTATGCGTGCCGGGCACCTCTTTGAATTTTCTGGTGGTTACAGAGAATTGCTCTTAAGTATATTTTGTAAACATGTGACTTAATAATGTACTCGGACTATAGAGGTCCGTCATTCGCTCATCGTTCTAACTTTTTGACACACGTGACAGGGAACACTTAAGAAACCATTTGGGCTAATAGAAAAATTCTGATAACCAGTATATTGTCCCCATACCTCAATACTTTTTGTGCCATAAATCTATCTATCTATCATAAGTTTTTTGTGCGTGTGTGTGTGTTTTTTTTATTTAGATGGAAATATACAGCAGATATCAATATTTTGGAAATGATTGAAGGGGCATGTAAATCTAACCATTAAGGTGAATTACTTTGTCAAGATTAATAGGCATGCTTGTCCTTCTGTTCTCCCTTGGACTTTTGCGTCAGATTTAAACCTAGTATCTCGAGGCCTAAATCTCTAATGATCCACAAAAGCTGGCTTGTGGCATGTTGTCACACCGTTTATGACAGAATACAAGATTCATACAGTAAATGACATAAATAGATAATCATGCAGCGGTGTAAACCTATATTTATGTACAATATTTACAGCTGGTTGATCGTGTTTACGAAATGATGTGATATGGGGTTTTATATCCGTCGTAATCTTAGCCAATACAGGTCAGACGAAGCTGGGATTTTGCACAGAGAAAAATTAAAGGTCATATTTGAATTATGTACATTTTTGTTACAGAAAATTACCCCGGAAATAAGTAAGTAACGGTAAGTATTAATCTTTAAAAATTCTAAAATTTTAAATTTGAATTCAATTGCACTTTATACAAGCAGAGTGGCGCAGTGGAAGCGTGCTGGGCCCATAACCCAGAGGTCCGAGGATCGAAACCTCGCTCTGCTATATATGTTTTATACCCTTCTATTTCTTGGATTTAAGGCGGATTTTCCTTCGCCGCCGAAGAAACTTGATTGGATTGAATCACTGGTGGTGAACTCGGCCAAAGCGAGGGACGTTTTTCGCTACAACAAGGTCTAGTTATTTTGCGTTTAAATGTGAGTTTAAAGATTTTTAACTGTAATTGTAGTGAATTTGGTCTTAAAATAGACCGGGTTTACGATTTTGTTATGACAAACTGTCGGTGTTGTTATAAAATCTCGTATCTACGGCTTAAAGCCGTAGTTACGATATATCATAACAACACCGACGGAATACATTGATCGCAAAAAACGTCCCTCGCGTTGTAGTCTGCCTACAAAGTCAAAAAATGTGACTTTCGTAGGCATTCTCTGAACATGGGCGACTACCAGGTCCAATGATATCTTCAAGGCATGGTACGTACGGCTTGCCCGGTAGTCGCCTCTAGCAGGCGATATTGGTTGAAATAAACTAGGTCAAAGGTCATTCGGTACATTATTCACACATGCCCCCTAAAATACTTCATAACTTACACATTTCTTTAGCTAAAACAATTCTTTTGGTACCTAAATAAAGCTGACGATTAGTACTGTTACTTAAAATAACAATATGTAACTTTACGAATTTGTGTATTTGTAAATTTTGATAAATATAGCAAAAAATGGCCAAAAAATCACAAAAATAGTTTTTTTTCGAAAAGTAAAAAAATCCTAAAAAATACCAACGGTGTGTTTGGATAAATGACATTATACTTAAAAATTGCCTAGACATCTGTTGTTTACTGATATATATTTGCTTACAGAATAAGTTATTGGCTTACCGTTGTAGCCATAGCTAAAAGTGGGTGGGGTAAATTTTCCAAAAAATACAAAAAACACAAACATTGGTGTAGCAACACGAACTTCACTTTAATGATGGTCTCGATATATTTATGATGTTTTTTTGGAAATTCTTGTTTAACAAGAGCTGTCACTGTAAGATGACAATGCCCCCGACACCGCTTTGATTTTAAATTATGGCCAATCTATGTTCAAGGTCAAGGTCATCCATGGGTCAAGGTCACCAAAGTATGTGCCTACAGAAAGGTAATGTACCAAGGAATGTTGTGGTAAAGTATGAAGCGAATATGTTAAGTAATAAGGAAGTTATGGCCAATGTTAAAGTTTTTGGACGGAATGACGGACGGACGGACAGACAGACGGACAGACAGACAGACGGACGGACAAGTCAAATTTATGATGCCTCCCTATCGGGGGCATTAAAATATTATTTTCGTGATTTTTTATGGATTTTGATGCATTTTCCTAAAATATAATAAAAATTTCATTGGCAAAAAATTGCTTTAATAATACAGCATTAGAACTATATATAGCTTATATCAACATCAGTAAGTCAAATCTATGCCTCTTTTGACGAATTCCTAGTCATTAAAAAGTGCAATTAAATAAAACAAGACTCAAAATAAAACAGAAATTAAGCATAATCAGCAGCTGAAAGTAGTCATTTCACTATCTTACGAACATAAGACATTCAAGGTAAGAATAAATATGTTTCAACACGTTTCGTTCATTAATAAATGGTGTAGTTTCATTCTGTAAACCGAACGTTAAATTCCATTATTGCAATTTGGGTGATTACATACGGTGAACTTACGAGAGCATTCGATCATGTTTATAAAATGTAATTAGGAACGGATCATTCCATTTTATGGAAAAAAATATCACAATCATAAGTCTGACTGCAGTTCTGGTATGCGATTATGGTATATGTAAAGGTCTTAAGTGCCCATGAAGGTATCAATACATGTATTTACTTAGAAATGTACATGCTTTCATTAGAGACAACAGGAGATTCAGTCTTTGGGTCTTTCTGATTTTGTAACCAATAATCTTTTAATTGTTTTAGAAATTGAACTAAATATGATTCTGTATGTAGGCCTATCTCTATTTATGAAAATCACTCAATCTTTAAAGGCAGAATAACACTTAACATCTTGCAAATTTCCCCAGAACTTCGTACAAAAAAATCAATATATATTATTAAAATATGGTCTTTAAATTGCATATATGCCAAATCTTAGCTTTCTACCTTGTGTATTGGCTTAGATGTCGACGGATTTAAAACCCCATGATTTGTTGTCCCGGGGATAATATTTACAATAATGGAACATATGGGGTTTTAAATCCGTCGACATCCTAGCCAATATACAAGATAGAAAGCTAAGATTTGGCATAGATGCAATTTAAAGGCCATATTTTCATAATACATATTTATTTTGTACGAAGTTCTCGGAAAATTTGCATGATTTTAAGTGTCATTCCCCCTTTAATTAAACATTGCATTACTAGTATGTTATTGGTGATTATCAGATTATAAAGACACAACGATCGCTAGCTAATTCTTACTATGTTAATTAAGAACTAATGGGTTGTGGAGTTGGCGCAAAGGAACTCTTTGTGCATAAATAAGGAAATCTATGACCCTGTAGTTACTTTTAGCTATCCTCTAGACAATAAACCTGACTAACCTCTGGGCACTGACCAACTTATAATAACATAACTAAAAACTCTTCATTCAATAATAATTTTCGTTGTAATTAAATGTGTATCTTTCATTTGTATGGGAGTATTGTTGTACCATATAAAAAAGTGAATCCGTATGTTAAAAGCTGTAGACATTTTTTGGCATCATAACTCCGATCATGTGATCTAATTCAGGAAATCGAACAGGATCGTGTTGTTTTTATTTACTTGATTGGTCAGTATTTTGTGCGGCATGCCGAAATAAATAAAAGTAAAAAAAATGGCTTTTGTATTTCAATAGTGCAGAAATCGCTTGCTTTCATATCAAAATTATATACTTAATCCTATGACAACACACACAGAGTCCATCATTTGCTTGGAAATCTTAATATTTGTCGATACAAGAGATTCTCAGCATACACATCCATTTGTGAAGTTTAAGGGCACAAAACCCTGGACTAATTGGTAGAATCAGAGACGCAATTTTTCTGGGAATGCACCCATGGGAAAGAACTTAAGAAATGAGCGTGATCTTCTATTCCCTCAACAGCTAGGCTCAACAACAGGTATTGTTTCAGAAGGTCTAAATGATGAAGGCTTGATCATATCAGTTATTCTTGGATAATTATTTGCGTCACATAACTATTGTGGTATGTTTCATTCGTCAATAGATGCCAAATATCGTGCATCTTTGGCGTCATCAGTGACATCGGTAATTGACAAGGATGTCCAGATTTTTAAAATTCGGATATCCTTGTCGACTTGCATTGTAACGGGACACGCTGAAGATGGAGGAAAAATTACACAAAGTGTTTGGTATCTAATAATGGGTGGACTACCTAAATCATCTGCCAGATTTGACAACGCTTTTAGGGAGACATCTTTTTTGAAAGGGTTGGAGTACGTTAAAAATCTAGAATCGCATGGCAGTTCTGTTTCATGATCTCTGAAATCTTTAAAATGAACTCTGGGTATTCTCCCGAGATTATGCTGTGCATCATGCAACTTGGCCTGGATTCAAGTCTAACAATGTCTTGCTGTTCCTCTACTCCTGTTCACAGGTGCCACAATTTTACATATATCGATGTCTTTGAATCATATCCATCACCATTGTATATTACCGACGACTAGACCCAGGCTACACACAAAGTGGTACCTGTACATAGACTACATCTGATCTGTTTTAATATGTAAATTGACTAGTCTGTGTTCATGTTTAGCAAATTAGATTTAGTTGAAGTACCATTTTCGTCACACTTCGAGAACGGGTAGTCCAGTAAAAACCGTTCCTACTTTCTCGTTTTTATGATACAGTATCACATTTAGACATATTCAAACAATGTTATCAATAGCTTTCACAGATTAAGAATACGTGAAAGTGTATGCACTGTAACCTACAGTATATACCATGATTCTGCCATTGTGTGTTAAGGGGGGTCAAAACGTTTTTAGCATCGCATAGACAGAACCAGATATTTGTGTTATTTTTTTTGTTGTTGTTATTTGTTTTGTTTTCCACTTAGACTTCTTCAAATTCCATACTATACTATTTTTCCATCTATTTTGCCATTTAATCAATTCTTATCTTAATCACCCCCTTCCCGCATCTCTGGATGTCTTCATCCAGAGTTTGATGGTTGCAAAAAGAGGATGACCCGTCATAAACTACAGGCAATTGCTCTTCAACACATTTGGCAAATAATTTCAATGGTTCTTGTGAACGCACTTTCCGTCAATTGTCCATCGAAACAGACTATATTGCTTTTAAAAGAATGGTTCACCGTGGAAACAGCTGTCGAATGTGCCTGGATTATAAAAGGACGATCGTCCGGCTTATCCGTAAAAGTTTTTTCACTTGTGAAATGTGTAGGCCTATGGAAGGATGTTTGAACGAAGGTCCTAGCCACTCGAATCTTGTCAAACTATGTCATTGAATTGTGGGATTTACTAGTGCAAGAATTACCCTGGGCCCACCTACTTAAAAGCTGTTTTGAATCTTAATTTTGACACGGCAATCAAAATTGATTTTGTAAAATACCACTTATTGTGAAAAATCCTCCAGTTTCTATATTTTTCTACCCTGTGCCCCGGCTCAACTGTTTCAAGATAGCACATTGCTAGAAAGAAATGAATGTCGGATGTTGCTTTAATGTATCATTAACAGTACTGATTTCATATGATATATCATTTTTCTACTGATTTTCACTGAAACCTGCCTAAAATATTGAAGATCTCACTTGTATATTTTAGAATTTTGGTGTTTGCTCCCACTCTGTGCTTTTGATCTTGACACGTTGTGAAGTTAAGAAAAATATGAAGAAACAAGTAGTTAATCGCATATCACGTTGTCGAAATTGACTTACTTTTTCAGTTCCTATGAAAACAGAAATTATTGTTTAGTTTGACCAAAAGGGCTTTCGATTTTCAATAAATAGAAAATGCCATTTTTGCTACTTCTGCATGTACACGTCAGGCCCGTAAGAAGCAATTTTATATTTGAGGGACTGAAGCCCCTGTTTCTGAATATTAGAGGGAGCTAAATTTGATTTTCTCTAAAATTTCGGTGTAAAATAAGGAAAAATAGGCATTTTTGCCATTTTTGGAGGGGAAGCTAAGCCCCCCCAACTAGCCCCCTGTTCCTACGGGCGTGAACGTAACAATTTACCGTGCCAATCATCTTTTTTATTTATTGAATAAGCTTTTCGGTGTCTACTGAATTGTAGTTATGTCTCAAGTCTTTCCAATCTGAGGCCTATGAGTGTACAGTAACCGATCAGAATTTATAGGTGGCGAGGCGTAGTAAGTCCAAACATGTATACAAGCCTATGTGTTCTTCGTATAACCTTGTCAACCATTCCCGAACTAGTGATTTTTTTTCTTTTTATACCATAAACGAACTGTTCTAGATTGTTAATGTTTATTCATTACAATACTTGAACTGTTTTTGGCGCCAAAGTAAATTGTACCAATTT
Organism: Fragum sueziense; assembly: GCA_963680895.1. Lineage (NCBI taxonomy): Eukaryota > Metazoa > Mollusca > Bivalvia > Cardiida > Cardiidae > Fragum > Fragum sueziense. Next base: position 59,041 of record CAVMGG010000368.1, read on the forward strand.
CCCAGGTTATTTGAGTGGGTGGGGTAACTTTTACTCACTTTTTTAACATTTACACCGTGAAAGCCATTGTTTTAAATGTTATTTTCGCAGGTATATACTTATATAATCTATTTAGAGTCAATATACAGACACATGTAATGATATCATTTTAGTTCCATCAATACTGTTGAAATGCCATGTACACTGTATAAAAGCAACGATCGTTACAAATATTGACCCCAGCTGACTTTTAGCTGTACCTACATTTAGAAATAGTGACTTTTTACTACCAAATGTGATTTTAAATTTTTGCTTAGGGTTTGTAGAAATTTTTCAGCGTGTTTGTGTAATTGAAATCGCAATAATATTTCATATGCAGCATGATTTTCATTTACACAACGTTCAAATTCTGCACATTTTTGGCCTTTTTTTACATTTCGCCAAATATCAATTAATGTGAAAATGAGAAAAGTATCACTAACTATATTTCATATGCAAGATAATTTATTTGGCTTTCATTTAAAACCATTTTCGTGCATTTAGAAATATAATTGACAGAGTTATACGCATTTAAAGGGGGCTTAGGTGAATTTTGCACTCAATGACCTTTGACCTTGTTTTGTGACCTTAATACGGCCGACTGGAGGCGACTACCGGTCGAATCAAATCAGGCAAGCCTTATACTTTGCAAATAATACATCAAAACTCCATGTTCAAAAAATGCCTACGAAAATGTTTTCTAGCCACTTTTTCGGAATTGGTAGGTAGACTATTGGCCGAGTTAACCACCAGTATTTACGGTGACTATTTTGAAGCGTTCACACTGAAAAATCAGCTTCAAGCGTGTTTTGTTTAATTTTTCAGCTTATACTCTATGGATTTTGACGAGATCAAGTGCATCGTATGCGCCTTTTAGAGTTAATGCCTTTCCCGATTCTAAATTAAACTGCTCCGAATCCCATGGTTTCTTCAAACATTCAAGATAAAGCATAAATTGCCATATATAAGACACATTTTTATTAAAATTAATATAATCAAATACATATACACTGAACAGATGTTCTAAACCGCCACTTTTCAGAACAGATTTTTTGGTGTGAATGAAAAAGGTTCGTTTGAAACAATGTTTTACACATAAGATTTTGTGATTACTATAGTGCCACCACTGACCTTGAGACTCAAATGTACTTTTAATTGTTGACTAATCCACGTGAGAGGGGTTGTATGTTTAAACTGTACGGTGTGTTTTGTTCAAAGAAATTAATACTGCGACGTCAACACAAAGTAACCGTGGTCGAGTGGTAAAAACAGCGTAGCCAACAATTACAAGTTGGAAGATGTGGGTTCGAATCTCACATACCCGCGTTTTGTTTACATTTTTTTGTTTTTATTCTTTTTATTATTTTATTATTCATTTTGTCCATCATCTTAGATACCGTTGTAGCTTTGCAATGATAGCTTTGCACGTAGTTCTGGATAATTCAATTAAAGTAATACAATTTGTTAAGTCATTAATGCCAGACATGTCTGATTTGTAGGCTTACATAGATATGACCCTGATGACAGAGCAATCATTTTAATGTAGGCCTATACATATTTTGTATGGACGAAACATGTGAAAATAAAAAGGCGCACTGCAAATAAAATAATAGAATAGAATAATAAAAAATAAAACATGAAAAAAATATACACATGTAGTGGAATTTTCTGGTATCGAACCCTTGCTAAACTAGTACGTTAGATTGGGAGACCACCACCTTACCCACTTCGCCACAGAGACTATCCAGTAATGGGACCCTTGTTTTTAAATCAAATATTTTAACAACGGTTGAATTTAAACAAAGGGGTTCCGAAAATCTGCTTTACCTTCTTAGATGGACTCGTCTGTCCAGAGGTCATGGTTTATTTATAGCTATCGATTTGATGCGATAAAGTCAAAATCACAATAACTTTTTGTGTGAAGAGGCTTTGATATAAAACAGTTTTTGCACGTGGCGCATGATGTGATGTGTTAAATTGCATAACATTTACTTTAGCATTACTTAATATTGATCCGACATGCCGATTTTGCAAAGAAAAAGGGCAACTCAATGGGCCGGATGTCCTTCAGTGATATGGGTCGTACTGTGGGGCTTATCGAAAGTGACGTCAATATGAATAACGCATGTTCCCTTTTCAGTGACGTATGCATGTTTCAAAAGGTAGCTCGTGATACTGCTAAAAGCATTAATTGTTTTCCGATCGCCTTCTGTATTGCGAATTTTATAGACACCGAACCGTGTCAAAGTGCACCATAGAGCATGGCCCTCATAGTCCACCATACAAAACATTATTAATTAGTTCACATGTATATTTTCTTACAGCTGACATGCCTCTTTCACGAATTTAGCTTTTCAGTAACAGATGTTTGACGTGTGTATGCTAATAGAGAGGATTTGAATGTTTGTAAACAAACTACATTTACTGTTCTTTTGGCGCGTATTATATCCAATAAACCACCATAAAGCATTCAAAAGTGATGATATGCCGACATTATTGTTAAATGCATTGGTTGTTTTCCTGTTGTTTCTTTCTAACGAGCTTTATGGCCCTCAAAATCATGTCAAAGTGCACCACAGATCATGACCCGTACAGTGTACCGTACAAATTATTGTTATTCCACATGTACCTTTCTTTGCGAAAGACACGTCTTATGAATCGGTTTTGCATATCATTATTAGATCTTTGACGTCTGTATGCTTCTTGAGAGGATACAAAGCTATGGTTACAAACTGGATTTTTTGGTTCTTTTTATAGCACGTATTGTATTCCGTAGAACACCATCAAAGCATTCGTAAGTTAGGACTGACCGACATTTTTTTTTACTGTCAACAAACATCACTCAGATTTGATGCGCAGATTAATTCAAACTGCTCCAATGTAATCAAAAGACGTGACAATAAGTTTTGTCACAAATACCAGGCAACCGGAAGTGTGGCAGACATACCTAGGCTACTGAAACGTTTGGAATGACACGTTAGTACTTCCCAGATAGCTGCAACTGAATGAGGGCTCGTTGTCAATCAGATTTATTGACGCAGAGTGATGTCACATCACGTACTTACAGTTTACCTTTATGATGTGAAAATGTAGGCTTGACAGTGACCCTTTTTAATTTGCGATTTAGTCATGTTATTGTCAAAAGGCATCAATGAAACCCTTTTAACATCTTCTGTGAAAACGGCTTATCTTTTTTATTTGAACAGTCCCCATCTAAAATATTAATGGAGATATATAAAGTTACATGCCACGGCGGTTTAGAAGATCTGTTCAGTGTAGATACCCATCATTAAAATACTGCCTTTTATTTTTCTGTGTGCCAAATCTTTGTTTCATCCGACCTGAAACGGCTAATTATACGACGTATAATCATTTCAAATGGAATAAGTCAATGTTTTTTTTGTTTAGAAAAGGGTTATGTAGTAAGAAATGTTTAGTTCTATATCATAAAGTATAACACTTCTATGTGCAGTAAAACCAATGTCTCTCTAGGGATAGATTTTGTCAACTTGTAGACAGTTCGTTGGCTTTTGATTTAAAACAAGTGCTAGGGTAAAGCAATTAACAAAATATAAGAGACGTTTATTGCATAAATATAGTGAAAAGTGTCCCAAAAAGTACCGAAGAGAATATTTAACCTTTTCCCAAACTACAAAAAAGGGTCTCCGAATTAAAAAGCTGTCAAAGATGACAAAATGAACATAATTTATACAGATAGAATTTGTGTATATTATAGCCCGGAAAATATTGAGGCAAATGGAAAAAATGCTGATTATCAGCATTTTCTTCTTTTGGATCAGTGTTTTCCAATCCCTTTTCTATTGTGGACGTCAAAATAAGGTCTTGTTTGGGAAAGGGTTAAAACATAAATATTGTTGCTGTACTTTAGGCAAATATCATTCCAATTTCATTTTTTAAGTATGTCTTGAAGCAAAGATTGGTTATTGTAATGCGTGTAGTATAAAACGCTATTAATCATTTGAAGTTGTTGTTTACAAGCGAAATATACGCCTTTTAAGTTGGGACAGAAATGACAAATTCCATATAAATATGAATTGATGTGGACATCACTGTGTTTAATTTTAGCTTCAAAATATATATTTCCCGTAAACGGCGCGATATTTTGGCTTGAAGTTTTCACAATTTTCATAAGTAAATATGCTCTTTCAGATAAAAATAAAAGTAAATTTATGACAAAATATCTGTGAAATATCACCTTCAAACTACTGCAGCTTGTTAGTTTTACAGAACGGCAATTAGCCTAATAAGAATGTTCCAATTCGAAAGCTGCTGCAAAATCTCAAATTTTGCCGTCTTTTAATGGGTAAATATGTTGTTTTTGAAAAGGTAGGTCTATACAGAGCAATTAGCCATGTCGTTTTCCGGGATAGGTAACGAGTTTCCGCTTATTGCTGCTTTTTAACTAAAAGCTCGCAACTGCAGCTTCAAACAAGCTGCAGTTACGAGGTTTTTGTTGAAAAGCGTTGTTATTCTCTTCTCAAAAAAAAAGATATCGTTGTTAAGCCTTTTACAAAAAAGCGAAAAACTAGAATATTCCCATATGAAAGCTGTTAAAGACGACGAAATAATTCCAATCAAAAACAGAATTCATGTACAACAGAGTACAAAAATATTTAGGCGCAAGGAGAAAATGCTAATTATCAGCATTTTCTTATTTTGCCTGAATGTTTTTGAAAGCTTTCAATGTTAATGACGTCAAACAATGTCTTGTTTGGGAAAAGGTTAAAAGCATGTTATCCATAGTAGGAAATACTTGAAACAACACTGTGCGAAAAAAACAACAACAAAAAACAACGATGACACCATGTATATATTTTCTTCTGTTACGTCGATGTTTTCCGAGCAAAACTGTGGCGCAGTTGTAACGCGCTGGACTTGAAACACATGGGTCGTTGGTTCGATCCCCCGCTTCTCCAGTCTTTCGGATGAGACTTTAAACCGAGGTTCCGTCTCCATATGAACTTAGCTGTTGAGTGGGACGTAAAACTCCATACAAACCAATCCATGTATTTTCTTCGGTTATGTCAATATTTTCTGACCAACAGTGTCACTGGTTGTGAACTTGGCCAAAGCGAGGGACGTTTATCGCCACAACAAGGTATAGATATTTTGCGTTTAAATGTGAGTTTATATTTTTTTTTCTAAAGACAATGAACTTGTTCTAAAAACAGACCGGGTTTGACGTTTTGTATTGACAAACCGTCGTAGTTGTTATAAAATCTCGTAACTACGGCTTCGATAAATCCGTAGTTACGATATTTTATAACAACACCGACGGAATACATTGTTCGCGAAAAAACGTCCCTCGCTTTGGCCGAGTTCACCACCAGGGGTGTATCGTAATCTTTATTGTTTCATCGGATCATACAATTCCTCTTGACTTACACTTAGCTTCACAAAGTAAAGTAAATAAGCCTTGATATATACTAAGTCAAAAAAGAAAGTGTGCATACTTCTTCTTTATATATCTACGTAACCGCTGCAATTAACTTCACCAAACTTCTACACGGAGTTAAGCTATCAACTTTTTCATGTCTATTGACATGGGAAGCAACTTTGAAGGATTAAATTGTCTGGCAAACCAGCAAACGCTGTAAACACCTTTTTGCACGTGGTTATCAAAACAAAAGTTTCAAAATAAACTTTATTGATTCTAATCTTTATTCAAAGTGTATCAAAGCTAAATCAAACATAAAAGTTCAATATGCTGTATAGCCAAAGATGCTACGTCTTGGTAAACACGACCAATTTCACACGTTAATTTTAATTACTAGTGTCTTGTACCGGCGTAAAATGCGTCGTTGTCGTTTAAATAGCATCGTTATGAAGTCAGGCGATTGCAAACATGTTTCAAAAAAGAAAGGATTCACTTTTGATAGGCTTCAGTCTGATAAACCGAATGCAGCAATGACTAGGCCAGATCGTTACATGACGTTGACGCCCTTACGTCGACGTTTCAAAACTTCACCACCTATGCTGATTCGGTACAGCAAGCATTTGTTGGCAACATTGGAAATCGGCAAATGCAGAATAAACGGCTCATAAGAGTTTTGAGACGATTTGCTTTTCACATTACCCTGATGCCGAAATCTTACGTTACGTTACGCAGTAGGCACATTGTCATAGGCACGGGAGGCGTGAAAATTAGTCCTGAGTGTGGTGTAGGCCCGAACATGTTTTCCGCCTCAGTTTCGCTAAATGTAAGGTCCAGTTAAAGAAGTTGCAGGACGTGGAATACGTCATGCAATATGAACGTAATGGAATTTCAAACCATACAATGAAACGTTATGTTCGATCAGTGAGACCACACATGTTTTCCGTCATTCATTGAAGACATGTCACAATAAAAATTGAAGCAGAAATCCCAGAAAAATTGCATTATTTAATTTTTCATCATCGTCAGCAAGTTCTGTGAATTTTGAAATTGACCCCTGTCTCAAATTTCTTAAGAAAACCCAAGAAATATTCCATTTCACTCAATTGAAAAAGAAACCCACTTATAGGCAATTGAATTATCTTTAATTTGATACCAATATTATAATATCAAGATTCAATATTACGATGGAAATTCCAATTATTCTCTGTGCACACTTTCTTTTTCGACTCCGCATAGCTCACGATAAATGACCTGGCCGAGCATCTCCAGCCATTAGCTCGAGACAATAAAGATAAAAATAAATAGATAGAAATGGTCGTCTATCAAACAATATGTTTTGGGTACTCATTTGAATCGTCACGTCGAGTTGGGTTTGAAATAACAAATAAAGGTAAGTTTGGAGAGCGGTCATGTCACTTACACATTTTGTGTTTATTCTGCGGCACCAAATGCTAAGTCTTAAATAGTATGATGAAACTGGTCCCATACCTATTGCGTGTACAACTAAGCACAATCTCGTACATACAAATCGTACCTCTCGCCCACGTCTATGTGTGTAGCCATCGTTAACGGGGTGACATATTGTACGTGGCAATTCGCGTTATCAACTCTGTAGTCTACGCTAACGCACAGTGCGTCAGAAATACATAGTTGGAAACATTCGTTCACAGTCATAGACCTTCCAAAGTACTTGTTTTGAGAGTTGATGCGCCGTTGTGGATAGTGCTGGAAAGTGGTGCCGTAGGTTTCGCATTCTGGAAGTAGAATGAGTAATCCAGCTCTATAGCAAATTCCCACACGCCGACCGCTTTTTGGACGCCCATCAAGAATGATGGTTGGTTTGGTTTGGTTTATTGGGGTTTTGCGCCGTTTTCAACTACTAATGTCATATCGCGGCGGCTGGAGCACCTAACCGTGGATTCCTGGCGTTTCTCATACCAGTACTACCACAACACCATTACCGAGCCTCCAGCTGCTCCCCCACATAGGTTCACGATATCACACCATTGATGGGTGACATTATTGTCAGTAAGGTTATTTGCCACGGCCGGGTATCGAACCCGGGACCTCTCGAATGAGAAAAAGATGCGCTACCATCTGCGCCATCACCGCGGCCGGGGGTGCTTGGGAAAACAATGTAGAAAATGAAGATTTGCTTGTGACAAGCAATTTCCTCATTATCCACACTCTTTTCTGATCCAAAATGCAAATAAAAAAAAAAAAAAAAAAAAACAAAAACATCAAATTTATCAAAATATATTTTGCAACGTCTGATTTAAGACATCAAACTGGAACATTCAAAATCTATAGGAAGTTTCTTGCTGATATTTCATGCTGATATGTACAAGGGCTGACCAAAAGTTCGTCAACAGGCTGCGTTATTTCTCAACTTGACATTATTCTGCCATGCTTTATATTGTTGCTTTTCATCGAAAATCGAAATTCTCGTTACTGCAGCTGAAGACAAGCCGCAGTTACGAGAATTTCGATGAAAAGCGATGATATATCATATTTTTTAATTTTATTTAGAAAATAAATTCTAAACAATAAATTTATCACGAAACGAGCTTTTTCTGTCCTATTCTAACTCCATTTCAATAATTGTATCTATTTCAAAATAAATTATATTCACTGATGAAGTACGGGAGCAGATTTTTACTTCGACTTAAGCCGAAATTCGACTTATCCGAAGTCGAGATAACGAGTATCAACTTTACCTGTAATACACGAGCTATTGCTCGGATTATAACTGTACCCCGGACTACAAATACACGTGCCCGCAAAACATTCTTGGTTGCGTTCAATACATTCGTCACCCCTTTCGCAGAATTCATGGTATAATTCTGAAAAAAAAATGGGGCATTGTTGAACAAACTCTTGTAGATTTAGTTTTCATATAGCATCGAAAAGTTCCATGCAAGATAATTTTTCTTCGAAATTTCGAATCAACATGATACTTTTTCAATTAAATGGATGACAATAGATCTATATTTGAATATAATATGATGAGTTAAAATATCTAATTGAAATAATGTTATTGTATAACTAACAATTTTCAAAATGACAAAATTTTAGACTAGTCAAAAAGGTGTGGCGGTTGAGAAAGTACTATAAATTGATGTCTGTAGAAGAAATTGTCCATGTTATTGAATTGGAAACGATTGTAAACAGGAAAACATGTTATTCTTTGCCTCAATGGAATGTTTGTCCATATTTTCCTTAGCCCTTTGTATAATCTGTCTTCTTTAAAGGCTAACAAATTGGAACAGTTCAAAATCATGCTGTTTGAAAAACAGCCAAAATAATTAGAGAACCATGGATTGATTGGGAAAGGACTTACTTACTTATTCTACGGAAAAGGTATTTAGTGCCAGCCGAATTAAGCAACGGACTCGATCCATCGTAAATCCCCGTACATCCGACACATGATGATGTCCCTGCGTTGTAAAATATACTCGTACAATTTGAAGATCCGATACATCTTGCTGAGCACAAACCAAGTCCCAAATCACCATATCCGAGAAAACTTTGTATGAAAACGATCTCGGAATCTTGGCATATTTTGTTATCGACATCATTTACCCTCTCAAAACGCAATAAATTGTTTATTCCTCTTATTCCATGTGTTGATATTAGTACTAAAGTCGACATAAAGAATATGAAATTTATTACCCTTGACAAAATCATTTTAAAAGTTAGACTCTTCTGGACTTTTTAAAACAATAGTTTTTATTTAAGATTTTACATCATAGATCACGATAAATGACCTGGCAGGGCATATCTAGCTAATAGCTAGAGATGTTCTGCCATGCCATTTATCGTGCTTTACTTATACTTTCTCTTTAAAAGTTTCTTTAAAAATTGCAAAATGTGGCGTTACTGTATCAGCTCTATTTTTCGTAATCTTTTCCAATTTCTTGAACCCGTTCGTGCTTATATCATTTTCATACAAATGCATACTCTTGGCTCCACTTCGAAATTATTCTCCAACGTTCACTGCTGAAATATTTGTATATGGATCTAATCACATTTTAAGGTTGGAAACACGCTATGTAATAAAACTGTTCCTAAAGATGGCCACTGTAGAGCTAAACTTGTTAAAAGCTTTATCTTCTCTTACAATGTCGAACTATAAGTTACTGTTCTTCGCAAATAAAATTTTACTTTGGTATTGATTATTAAAAGCTCCATTGTTTGGGGTCATTTACTTTGTTGACATTTTTGTGTAGTGAAAGCCTTTTCAATTTCCAGTAGGAAGTCAACCGTTGTTTTAAATTTGTGAATCAATATTTTTTAATTACAAATATAGATACATAAGTAAGATATATCCTTAATTACATGACCTGGCAGAGTTTCCCGTGCTAAAAGCAAGATATGCGCTGTCAGGTCATGAGTACGTCGTTCAGCATCAAAATAACAAATTGAAATATAAATGCTGGTCACCAGCATTTTCTTCTTTTTTCTTCCAATGTTTTCGCACACCTTTTTCCATCAGGGAAGTTGAAACAAGGTTTTGTTTTGGAAAGGTAAGGTTGGACTGGGGGTTACTTTTATCCGCCCAATTATTTTTTTTATTTGTGCATAAGTTGTAAAGTAACACTTCCTGAACAAAATGTAAAAAAATCAGGGTATATTTCCAAACTCGTTTTCGTGTCAGTGTTATCTGCCCTTGACTAGTAATGACCATTTTTTTGAAAAATTACCCTTAGGTTTTAAAATCATTTTGCAAGTTATTCTGATTGGATAATTTCAAATGTTATATAAATTTAGAGACTTAATTTATGCACAAATGTGATGAAATGATTGAAATAAATATTTAAGACTATTTTCTGGAAAAAAAAATATGGAAAAAGTTGAAAATCACATTTTGGGGGGAAAATTTTGCAACTATTTTTCAATTCGCTGAAAATTTACCCAATAAATATTTTTTTGTTTTTGGATATTTTGAAGACAATACCAAGAGCTACGAGGGGCGTTCATTAAATAATGAAAATACACTATCAGCTCAATGTTAAGAATGTGTAATTGTATAGTTAATGTTTAATATGCAAGTAACAAGTATGTGAACTTTTTTCAAAGTAACAAGAACCGTGCATGACAATCGTTGCCATGGCAACTCTGTCACAAAGTTGCAAAGGTTTCCACTCTGAAATTCCAGCGATTTCCATTGATTTTTCCTCTCAAAAACCAAGGAAACAAAATGGAATCATTCTGACCTTGTACTGCTTAACTTTGTGTCTCAGGTACAAACATAAAATAGCAGTAAAAGTCACTTTGCTCTCTCTAAAAAAAAATAGTAAAAATCGTCATCAAATACTTTGTATCTGGAAAATCTTGACGTTTTCCCCTGATCCAAAGTGTGGGGGATCAATAATGTGACGTCATTACACTTTAAATAAAAGAAATTTAATGTTGGGGCATAGCAAAATCAATCACAAGTTCCCTGCACGTTTCAAATCAATGTTTGAAATAAGCATAGTACATATCACAGAGGAATGTATGGTTAAAACCCGTGTTAACACCTCCGTTCATATCATTGTATTTATCTAATTCCCTTGATCACAATGCCGAAGATTTCAATATTGCCACATACAAGAACCTTATATGTAGTTTTTAAGTAGAAACATAACACCATCAGACAATAATGCTGAATAAACATTTTCTGTACACAAATTCTAAATAAATACCATTATGCAAGTCTGTTTTAGCAAAAATAACGTGAAAAAACGTCAGACGTCATACCCATTGAGAATGTGACGTCATGCGTTTCCATAGTAACACACGGAATGTTCAGTCTGGATTTTCACAATGAAAGCTTAAAAGTAGCTCTTTGTAAATGTATAAGTATTTCTTGATTATGTTGCGTATGAAAAGACTGGCAGATATGTTTTCATTATTTAATGAACTCGTATTTTTACACAAAAAATCAGCACACTTTCCACGCAAATAAAAAAGATATTTGACTTTATCTTACCCCGCCCACCCTGTTTTACCCTAATTATGACAAAAAATATCGATATTTAAAAAAAAATATTAAAATTTTCTGGCATATGTTTACATTTAGAACACTAAAATACTTTATTTGACATTCACCATCACAAAAAAGGGACTGTTTCGCTTTAAAACTTTGATGAAAATTGTAGCATGGGCATTTGGTGCCGCAGAATAAACACAAAAATTGCGAGTCACATGGCCGCTCTCCAAAATTACCTTAAATGACAAAATGCGATTCTGCCGGTGTCTACATTAAAGAAGACGAAATGTGTCAGAAGTTTCAAGTTGTATTTTTATTGACCCCTTTCTTCCGATCTATGGACGTAAAATGTATCTGGCATTTAGGCATTACCACACTGTGACTTTTTTTGACTCCTCACAAGAAGATGGCTTTGGAAAACAATGTGGAAAATGAAGAAATTGCTTGTGACAAGCAATTTCTTCATTCCCACAATGTTTTCAACCACAAAAGACCAACAAAATATAAAATGCCAGTCACTTCAAATTGTCGTCTGCCACATCTTTGAATTTGGACAGGTCTAAATTTTGTCGTTTGGTAATGGGTTAAATTCTTGATGACAGCAACTGCGCCATTAAATCGCAAGAAGTGGCTCAACCGTTTTCTATATGAGGTAATTATGGGTTCTAGATGACATACGAAATGCCTAAAAAGATGTCTAATGTATTTTCGTTTTGAAGTTTTATTTTCTATTTACACTAGTCCCGTTTATATTTTAACCCATTTTCACACAAGAACACCATTTGATGCACCTCATCTTTATAAGCTTTCAAGTTTGAAAATATTGAAGGAAAAGCAGAAAATACTGATTACCAGTATTTCCCCCTTTTCGTCGATATTTTAATCATAATAGCAATTTTGTTCATAGAGTCACACGGCCACCAATCCCGCTCATTCATTGCAAAATGCTATGATCGAAATCTCAGAAGAGGGACTTCCTGCTATGAAGAAACGGGACCCATTTTGTGAATGTAAACACACGTTGTTACTTTAAATCGGTGATTTTGCCAGTTTTTGGCTGATTATCAAAAATCGGGGAATGCTATTCGATGGTGAGTATATTTAAACTTCTTTTGGAGTATGTCTCCTCGGCATGGTCTCACCCTGTTTGCTTCAAACTGCTTTGTCATGCGATCACAGTGCTGTGTTTTGAAGACATGTCAAAATTGATCGAAAAATTATGGTTTAAATACTACTATAATTCCCTTCTATACAGGTTCCATAAGCTTCGAATGCTTTATCTTATACATGTATATATATCCATTAAAATCCAATGACTGATTTTCTGATAGAGAGAAAAAGCTAAAAAAGTAATACGCTATGAAGAAGAGAGATCAGCTATGAATAAGGGGGACTAGAAATGAAGAAGATATAATACGCTATGAATAAGAGCTCGGATATTCAAAGCGCCGGGTTTTGACTTAATTTTGCCTTTTTGCTATAATTTTCGCTCGGAAAGTGATACGAATTTATTGTTAATACTATTTCACATTTGGGATTGTAAGATCAATCTAATTTCCAAATTAGCCTACTTCAAGACGTTTCAGTTTACAATGTGGTTATATTTGGAATGATGATATAATTATGTAAATAACATAGGCCTGCACATGCGGACGTCAATGTCATTGTAAACTATTTAGGCAAAACTTGGCAAACCGTATAATAACCCTAACTTTTTAATAATTTTAACCTACGCAAGATACATTACATGTATTTTGAATGAAAACAGGTCTTATTTACATGTTTTTAGCGGCCAGTCGAGCTTTTGTCATTGCGTTGTGTCCGTCATGCGTCCGTCGGTTATTTTTTTCTTGTATGCACTCTAGAGGCCACATTTTTGTCCGATCAATCTGAAAGTTGGTCAGAATTAGGTTATTTCCTCTAAGACCCCCCCCACACACGACAGCCTCCGGAAGTCGTCCTTAGAGGCAAAAGTCGAAATTTTTAAACGGGGAACGGTTGAACGTAAATCCAATAAAATAACCATCTTACCGGCTATTAACGAATTCATTCAATTTTATCATTTTTGTTCCACTTAAAACTTCGCTTTATTACTGTATATTGAATGCATGTGCGCCTTATCGCTGTATATTGATTGAATGCACGTGCGACGTCATTGTTTCCTCCGCATGTTTTGGGAGCCTCGTTTTGATAATGTCGATTTGTTACTATTTTTAGTAACAACTCTCATGTATGTTCTAAAATGCATTTCCACGTGATGATGATAAATCAGGCCCGTAGTAACAAGTGTGTGCATGGAGGGGCTAAGACCCCCACCCCCAAAAAGATATGCCTAAAATGCTGAATTGTCATTATTTTGCACTGAAAATTTTTGGGGAAATCCAATTCAGTTCCTCCAAAATTCCGACAATAGCCAGAACAGGGGCTTTAGCCCCCCTCCCCCCATTAAAAATGTTCTCAGTCCTACGCGCCTGTAAGTCGGCATTAAATACATGTTTAAGCTGCATAACAATAAATATCGTTCTATCGTCTAGAATTTGATTTTTCAAATGGAAATTTGTAAAAAAAAATATTGGAATTTCTGTCTTCAATTCTTCCTAAACGCATAACCATTCAGTATATGTGAGTGCCAAGAAAGAATTATGAAGTCCACGCTTCTTCATAGCTTGCTCCCTCTTATTCATATCTACTCTCGCTTCTTCATAGCTTACTGCTCTTCTTCATTGCGTACTTGTTTTTCTCATAAATAAACAAAGGTTTTCAAAATCGTACGTGCGGAATACTAAAATAGACCATAAAATAGTAAACTGAACATGTCTCATTCGAAAAATGCATATGATAGCGCCGTAGGAGTCGTTTATGTGTCATGTATGTGTCGTTTGGTTTGTAAACATAAGTGTGTGCACTCACTTCGAAAGTAATTGCAAGTTTACTCTGTAAGCTAGAACAAAGGGCTTTGGCAATATAACACATCATTCATTACCCCATCGAATAGCATTCCGCGATTTTTGAGATTCAACCCATAACTAGCAAAATAACCGATTTAAAGTAACAACGTGTGTTTACTTACTCAAAATGGGTCCCGTTTCTTCATAGCCGGAAGTCGCTCTTCTGAGATTTCGATCATAGCATTTTGCAATGAATGAGAGGGATTGGTGGCCATGAGTCAGTAACAACTCATATAATTTAAATTCGACTGGTCCAAATTTTGTTGTTGGGAGAGGGGAACATTGTAAAAACAGTGATTTTCCAATGTCAAAATCTAAGACATTTCTGACTAGAAAACTGGTGAAGACGAAAATGAATGTTTATAAATATTTTATAAATAAAGAAAGCGTATCACACACAAATGGGGTAAAGCTGATTACAATTATCATTTAAAGATCAAAGAAAAAATGATACTCATTTTATGTACAAAACATGTATTATCTATCATTTCATATTCCAAAGGTTACACGAACAAAAATCTGCATTATGAATCATATCATGTAATTAAAAACTTCATTACAAATAATTGAAAATTCTAAAAAAAAAACAAAAAAAACAAAAAACAAAACAAAACAACAACAACAACAACAAAGAAAAAAACCCCGAATTTTTATAAAAGCATTTTAAAGTTCTTTTGAGCTTAATTGTTATATTAGAAGCAAACGTGCCCAGCATTAAAAAACTAGAGCTTTGGCAATTGTACAGAAACTGCTAAATCAATAAGTATGCTTTACAATTGTTTTCTTGAAAATTCAGTGGTAAAATTAGAATCTGAGTAGAAATTCACCAAGGGTTGTCATTTATAAGCAATGGTAATATGCAACCAAATCGAAAAGTAATCAGTAAATTCTTTTTTGTAGCACAATAAAAAAAGTAACAACACTATGCTCTAAGGTGATTATTTCATAAATATCAAAGTGTCATTTTTTGAACATGCATGTTCATGTTACTAAGCATAATGGTTTACAGAGCAATAGAAAAGAGGGGTGGTGGTTGTGTGGGGGAGGCCTTCTTAATTCGTTATTTCAAATCAAAACTCTATATTTTTGGTACTCATTTGAATCGTCTCGATGAGACGATTCAACTGAGTGCACACAATATAGGGTTTAACGAACAAAATAAACTGCATTTTGAAAAACCTTCAAGAGCGGTTATGACTTTTTGACATGCAATATTTCATTTCTTGCTCATCAAACCCTATTTTGTGCTTACTCGGATAGTCTAATTGAGACGATTCAAACGAATATAAACCCACAAAAAAGGTTTCAGAATTCAAATAACAAAGTAAGGATGACTTTAACCCTCTTATTTGTGGCTCTGCGGCGTAAATCTTTGTTTATTGGTTTCTCCTTTTTCCACCGAAAAGCGCCATGAACATTTCCCCGGAGATTGATTTGCGACCGACGACGTCGACGTCATTATTGGGCCAACACCTGAAAAAGAAAGAAATGAGCCGGGATCTGGATAAATGTCCCTTATAGCATTTTAGACAGCTATGTTTCAAGGTCAGGCTGTGCCTAGATGCAGTCTAGCCAGCATCCATGCTACTCTGAAACGGATGCTAAAGACCATGACGAAGCTATTTGAGAACAACATGGTTCCTGATCAGACTGCGTGTATACGCAGGCTTATCTGGAACCATGTTGTTCTCAAATGCTATAAGGAACGTTTTCCCAGATCCTGGCTCAAATCTTACTGAAAACTTCTAACCTACCTATTTGCTGGGAACTGTAGATATCTCAAAATAAAGCTGATAAAAAGTTAAAGAGGACATTACCCTTCACTTGATCGCCAAACCTTTTTTATCAGCCAATTTGTAAAATCTTCGCTGTTAATGCAAATTATCGTAACTCGTTTTTTTGGAAAGTTTAAAGCGGAACGAAAAAACTTTAATAACTTTTCCAAAACCGTAAGGTTTTACTGCAAATGCGGATATGTTGATCACATAAATGAGTCATTAAAATGATAAATCAAAATATCGTTAAACATGCAAGAATTGTCTAAACTAGACATCCAATATTTTTCTTTGAAATTCGCAAAAATCGACATACGAGGTTTTGTATTTATGCCGACAAAATATCTCTCAAAGGCAGTAAATCTCAGACGTATTTCCACGTTATCTGCTCCAAACCATTTTTAAATCGGTCACAGATTAAAGTGACATTTGACAATATTTTTTACATAAATTTTACTTTTATTTTATATGAAAGAGTATATTTTCTTATAAAAATTCTGAAAATTCCAAACGAAAATATTGAACCGTTTACGAGCTAAAATTAAACAAATTGTTGTGGACAACAGTTCAGATTTATATAGAATTGTCGTTTCTGTCTCAACTTTAAAGGCGCATTTTTCGCTTATAAATAACAACAAAAAAAACCGATAGTATTTCTACGCGTTAGAATAAACAATCTTTGCATCAAGACATACTTTTAAAAAATGAAATAAATGTGAAATGTCACTTTAACAAAAGTTATTAAAGACATTCTGAAATTGCTATGTCACGTTAATACCCGCTGCATAGAAGTAGCTGATAACCAATGGTACTCAAATTGATCGAATTGAGTTTTACGTCCCACTCAACAGCTCAGGACATAATTCAGCACCGTAGGAACAGATAGGCTAGGAGGTGGTTTAGCCCGCCCCCAAAAATACAAAACTTTCTTTATTTTACACTGAAAATTTAGGGAAACTGCAATTATATCCCTTTGAAGTTGAGCATGTTTTCATGAGAATATACTTAAGTTTTTTCGAGAGACCAGGGCCAGGCCTCGGTTTCTCGAAAAACATTTAGTATATGCTCATGAGAAAATGCTCAACTTCAAAGGAATACTCTCCAACGTTGAAGGGTATTCGATTGAAGTTCGCATGGATTTCGTGCGATTTGAGCATGATGCTCAGATTTGAGTATGAGAACGTACTTATTTTTTTTCGAAAAACCGGGGCCTAGTTCAGGTGAAAAATTACGGACTATAGAAACTTACATGCAATGTGTTCTATAGTAGAAGCAATGTCCGTATCTACGCTGTCCCTGCGCATCTATCAGCTCGCACGGACCCCCGCACGTACTGGGACTTATTCGTGAAGCGCAAGGATCAGATCCGAAGGCACATGCTAGGATCAAGGAAAGTACAACGAAGCAAAGTAGCTGTTCGGTAACGGTCATTCTGTCAAAATAGAATTCACACTAGGTTATTCTTACATAGCTCATTCTTTATAAAACATCGCCCAGTCGATAACGTTGGAGTCTATCGATCGAGGGGTCATGAGTTCAATATTCGGCTATCCTAATATCCTTCCTGAAAATTGACAAAATGATTCCAGTTAATGTCTCACCGATGGATTTGAGCTTTCTTTCCTATTTTAAAAATCGTTTATCAACTTTGAGTTTCTAATTATCAGTGATTTGAAAACTGATTTCTTTACACTCTGTTTCCTTCTCTAAATAATGACTTTTTGATATTTGTCAATCGATTATATCAACCTTACAGTTTCTTTTACAATTCTCACGGCATCAATTTGGTCTCTTCAATCAGTGTTTTGTCTAAGATCCTCAGCCATTCTGGATCCAAATACTAGCTTTAAGAATAGATTATAAACAGTATCAAAGTCATATTGTTGCGACTGGAGCAACTATCCATGAATTCGGTACAACGGACAATTCTATCTAAGCCTAAGTAAAATTCTAACACGTAGATTCTCAATAAATAAATTGCGAAGGCAGAATTTAGAAAGAAAGGCAAAAAAAGACAAGAAAAAGAAAGAAAATGAAAGAAAGAAAGAATGAATGATTGAATGGATGGAGTAAAAAAAGAAAGAAGAAAAGAAAGAAAGAATGAAAGAAAGAAAGAAAGAAAGGAAGAAAGAAAAGAAAAAAATGAAAGAAAGAATGAAAGAAAGAAAGAATGAAAGAAAGAAAGAAAGAAAGAATGAGAGAAAGAAAGAAAGAAAAAATAAGAAAGAAAAAATGGTAACATACCTGATTCCGTTTTATGTCTGAAAATTATAAATGCCAAAGTTCGAAATATCTAGGATGTTTCAAAAGTGGGTACTTTTATTTGATAAAGAATCTTATCTCAGCGAATAAGTCATAGAAACTATGTCTTATTTACCCCTTTCCCAAACGACAAAATTTTGGACTTTTCCAATTTGAAAGCTGCTTCAGATGACAAAATAGAAGCTATTAAAGATAGAATTTGTGTAATATATGACATAGAAAATATTGAGACAAAAGAAGAAACTGCTGATTATCAGCAGTTTCTTCTTTTGTTTCAATGTTTTCCCAAACCTATTTTATTAGGGACGTCAAAACCTAGGCCTGTTAACCCTTACCCATTACCCAACGGTAAAAAATCAGACTATTCCAATTTGAAAGCTGATTCAGAACACAAAATATATTTTGATAACTATAGGACTTATATGCAATACAGGCAGCGAAAGAAAAAAAATCGTCAATTTCCCTTTGTCTCAAAATTTTTCAATCCCTTTTAATTAAACACGTCAAAACTAAGACGTAAGAAAAGAGTAAACTATTGTAATTCGTCACTGTAATTCTAAAACCTTGTTACTGCAGCTTGAATAAAGCTGTAGTTACGAAGTTTTAGAATAACACCGACCAATTACTTTTTCTCGAACAATCCTGAACATTTAAACGCATAAAAACTTAAATAGAGAACTATTTTATCAAGTAAACAGTGACGTTGTTTCGGACAAACAAAGAAATTTCGTAGGTGTTGTTATAAAATCTCGTAACAACGGCTTGATCCAAGCCGTAGTTACGTGATTTTATAACAACACGGACGGTTTATCAAATTATAACGATAAACCGAGGTTTTTTAGCACAAAATTCATTGCTATTACCAAACTGAGTATTACTTATTTTGCGTCTTTTACAGTCAACATTTTCATCCTTAACCCAACATCAAAATTTAGAAAACATTGTGGAAAAATGTAGAAATTGCCTGTATCAAGTAATTTCTTCGTCTTTCACTATGTTTTCTTAAGCTTTAATTTTGAAAGGCGTAAAAAAATATGTCAATGTGTGGGAATTGGTTATGGTTCTAACATACAATTTCACAGACTTAATTTTGTTGGTTGTTTTTTCTTTGAATATTTAGCCTTTCCAATACCGTTACATTCTTTGACATCCAGAGTCGGTATTGATCTATGAAAACTTTGCAGGAAAAGGAGAAAATGTCAACATACATTTTCTACGTTTCAATTTGTTTTCTACGCTTCTTCATGAAGATATTCTACACTAATTTTAATACAGGTTGATCGTCTTTAATTCCTAACTTGGAACTGCAAAATTGTCGTTTTTCAAACTGTTTTGAAAATTTGACTTTTTTAAAAGATTATCTTATTAGGCCTTTCGGATTTAGAGAGGCCTAACCCTTAACCAGAAGGCAAAAAATACACAGGTCCAAATTGAAAGATTTTGCGGACAACGATTTCAATTAGAGAAAATTTTACATTTATTGATCTTTTTTGAAAAAAAAAAATATTCTGGTAGATTAAGGAATAGCGTGTCACTTGCAATTTCTCAGTGTTTCATGATGTTTTCCAAATCCTTTATCATTCTAGGCGTCAAACGACTTCATAATTTGGGAACGAGTTTGTCCATTTTCACACATTGACGCTTTTAAACGCTCTACAAGATAAAGGCTTGGGAAAACGGCGTGGAAAATGACAAGCAATTTCTTCATTTCCCACAATGTTTTCTATCGAGAAAGATAAAAAACAACATGTAAAATATCATTCACTTGAAATTGTCTTTGAATTTGGATCAGTCTAAAACTAATCGTCCGGTTATGGGTTAAGACCTTGACACCCACACTGTAGCGAGCAAATACACGATGGTTAATCACGTGACTTAGAATTTAAGAAAATCGTCAATATTTTGTTTTAAAAATACTACACCAACTTGAATTCGGTTTGAAGCAGAGAAGTTGAAAAAATGTCAGAAATTAGCTGTACGTGATAGATTGTTAAAAAATCAACCGATGAAAAAGTTATTGAAGATAAACCAAAATTTTGGTTTATCTTCAATCACTTTTTTATCAGTTGATCTTTCAAAAATCCAACACGTTCATCTAATGCGTGGCGTCTGTCCACCTTCTCTGCGCTTCAAACCGAATTCAAATCGGTCGCGTTTATACAAAATTATTGAAGATTTTCTGATATCATTGCACAGTGAAATAGAGTAGAGAAAGAATCTCCATCTACTTTGCCATAACTTTAGTTTATTGTTTGACCTATTTTTTAGACCAATGAAATTGCTGTATATTTTAAAATTTGGCTGCTTTATTTCGCATAAACGAGACTGTCGGCTAGTCCATGTGACGTCTATACATAGCCACGCCCACGTCTCTAATAAACCGCTTGCGAAAACTAAGTCAGATAGAGAATGTACAATGTATTGTAGATTCTAAGCGATGCACTGCGCATAATTGAATGTTTATTTCGCGTAGAATCTACTGTACCGCCTCTATCTCATACATAAACATTTTCTGTTTTTGATATCAATGCTTGTGCAACCTGAATTCTTGAGCAATCTTACATATCGCTATTTTCGACGAAAACCTCATAATTGCAGCTCAAAACAAGCTGCAGTTCCGGGGGTTTCGTTGAAAAGCGACGATATTTTGGCTTTGGAAATGGTTAAGAATTACTAGGCAGAAAGTCACGTGACACAATAAAAACAACAATTTACAGAGAAAACGGAAACGCACAAATGATATTTTAGATGTGGCGAATCTTTTATTAGGTACACTAATATTTGTCTTATACAATAACAAGGTTGATAATCACGTGACTCATTACGCGCATGGGTGTCCAATTTGACCTTTATATATATATATATATATATATATATATAGTTTTATACCTACCAACTTATTGGGACATGTGTAAATCTGACACTCGAAGTGTTGGGTCTTTGGGGGTATTTATTGGGTCCTACCTAAATATTGGGCCCAGACCCAATAAAATCGCGACCCAACAATTTCTTTCTTTTTAGATACATTAGTACGGCTCAAAACGGGTTTACATCCTATGTTCTCATACATAACTATTGGGTCCTATTTTTTATTATTGGGTCGCCAGATATAGCCGAAATATCGAAACACCGTCTTTCGTATATATTTGTATATTCCCGCCACTCTTTGCGCATGCTCAGTGCCATCGAACTGGTACCCCGCTCACCTATACTTTTAAATGGTCGGAGACGGTAACCAGTCTATTTTGTCGCCATTTGCATTTTCGAAGACGGCTTTCCTGGCAAAATGGTTAGTATTTAACGCTGTTACTTATTTTATTTAATTATTTTGTTTGGCGAAATGTGTGAAAACAAACATTTGGATGAGGGAATTCTATCGGAAAAGCCTTTGTGCGACTTAGTCAGGTGGAGTAACAAAGTAATTCATCGAACAGGACCGAGAAATGTCAGTTCGGGAAATGTTTGAATTCGTTAACGTTAACGAACTCCTTTACAATTGATGAGTTCGTCAACTCATTTTCAAACATTTACAATGCTATTTTCGTCTATTTCTACCAATTTGATATAGCTGCGAAGCAGCGATAGCGTAGCCACAAACTTGACCGGTAGACCTGTTGGTTTGTGGCTGCGAGTCCGACCTCTTGATCTCTTTGGAGCAAGGAAAACAAGTTCTTGCATAAATATTATCTGTTTAAATAGAGATCTACCAACATATCTTATCAGAAGGCTTCAAGCAGATAGAAAAACATATTCCATGTCACAAATTAGCTTAAAAAGTATCACCAATAGTTTTTATAATGTTTTTTTCCCAACAGAAATTTCAAGGCTGTATCATACAGTGGCGGATCCAGGATTTCTATGAAGGGGGGGGGGGGGTTGGATTATAATGCAAATAGGGGGGGGGGGTTCTAGTGTTGCACAATTTTGACTGGAATTCTGCATGAAAATGAAATAATCAGGCTACAGAGGTTAGAACCCCCCGGAAGAACCCCCCTTGATCCGCCACTGTCATAAGATGGGTGGGTACTCCGCTTCAAAAACAAATTTACTTTTATTTGAAAATGCTTTCAGCTTAAAACTGTACTCAATTGACAGAAAAATTGTTAACTTCATTTTGTCAGGGGTCTCATTTGCAAAAATTTGGGGCCGTTATTGGGCCCCATTCCCAATGACAAAAAGTATTTTTTTGGCCAATTCTCTGGTGAAAATTCCCAATGAGGACCCATAATGCTCCCGCTGGCGATCGCCACTTGAGCCATTAGCGACAATTTTGAAAATGTGGCTCCGCCACTTGAGCCATTAGCGACAATTTTGAAAATGTGGCTCAAAAAAATGGAATGTGGCTCAAACGTTTGACTCCAACTTTTTACCGTATATTAATCGCCCTGACCCCATATAACATGAGTGTCAACACTTACTTATTGTTTAACATGAAAAATCGAAAATCCGTAATTGGCTTCCCCTAAACGGTCGAGTAAGCACACATGTTACAATTATCTGCACACATGTATGACCTTTATGTATTCATGCGGTGGCATTTAGAAAGAGACTACCCGTCAGTGTTAAAACCACATAACGTCGGTTTATTTACTTCGTAGATAGCGTTTTGTTTTCGTCGCATCATCCCTTTTCCCGCGCTTCCTGACGCGTGATTTTGTAAACAAACTGTAGTAACGTATCCATATTTGGATGGGGGAAATCACATGATTATATTGAGACTGGAATTGTCCTTCAGGAATATGGATAATTTACTTATGATAAGACAGGTACAAAAAATAGTTTTGAAAATATGAAGCAATATGGCGGACACGTAGGTAAAATCCAAAACAAATTATCAAGTTTTTCGCTATGATATCGCAGCTATAAATGAAGCATGTGATAAAAAAGAGATGGGAAGGGAAAGCCTTGATTATGTCATCAAACGAGGACTCACTGTGTAACTGTTAGCGGCATTTCCTTTGATCTCAGACTCGGAAATCATCACATATGAGTAACGCAGGTTTACTATATGTTTCCATGTTTTTTTTTACTTTCGAGATTGTTTGACATATATTTATCAGACATGGCGAAGAAGCAGCAATCTTTGTCAGACATGCGGTCTGACAGTACTGAATAATCTGTCAGACCGTATAAAATTTTGTCAGACCAAACTATAACTCCCTATCTAACAGATCAAAATTTGTGTCAGACAGTTGGACTGACAGTAGCAAAAAATCATCAGACCGAGGGAATTTTCATCAGACATGTCTGCTGGTCCGACGGTCTTCGCCATGACTGTATTTATTACCGACATCTCCGATCAACATTCAGAATTATGAAACCTAATTCTACCATACTTTTAAAAATGAGTGTTATTTAACCCTTTCCCAAATGACAAAATTTTAGGATGATCCACTTCAAAAACTGCTACAAATGACAAAATGGATGTTGTTAAAGATAGAATTTGTGTAAAATATGGCATAGAAAATATTGAGACAAAAGGAGAAACTGCTGGTTATCAGCAGTTTCTTCTTTTGTTTCAATGTTTTCCCAAGCCATTTCTATTAGGGACGTCAAAACCAGGTCTTGTTTGGGAAAGGGTTAAATTAGCGAGTGGAATTTAATACAACACAGACGACAAAGCAGACAAAATGCACTTTTGCATACATGTAGCCTCTAGCAGACAGATGAATTACTGTATTAGATTATTGCAGACGACGACAGGGGTGGGCGGGGCGGTGTAGTGTTCGTCAGTGGCGGGATGGAGGTATTCTTTGGCGATAGAAAGGGGGGGGGGAACAGTCATTTGCTCCAGTGGTACAAAAATGGCTCAGAAATTTTCAAAGTGGCTCAAAGGGTGGCTCAAACTTTTTTTACCCATCGCTAGCCCTGCAGAATGCCCCATCTTGATTTACAAATATTTTGAAGACAGTTTTAGAGTAGATTCTAGAGTATGTACAAATGCATTTTACATCACTACAGTCTAATTTGCAACTGAAACTGAGTGACAGTATGAATACAAACTTGACCAAATGTATGAATACAAAACCTGGCCCCAAACAAAAATTGGTAGCAAGACTCCTGCTTGTTGCCAACACAGGTTAAAGATGCGGTGATTGGTTGGTGGGCTATAGCCTCCCCCCTCCCCCCCTTCCCCCTACATTTGAAATTTATAAATATGGGACCTTAGAATCACCTAAAATTATTTTTTTATCAAATATAATCAAAAATAATAAAAAAAAATCTCTTTTTTTTTTATCACAACATTGACACATAGCTTTTCCGCATGACGCGGTATGTTTACAGGCTGGGTGCGCCATTAAAGGAGGTACTTTCTGTAAAAATAGCACCAAAGTAACTGTATTTCATATGACTTTAATCAGCCAATCAAAACCGGGAACAATTGGGGAATACCGATTACGTCACCAGCCGAGCGATAGCGGGACGACAGTCGGCTATTCCGTAGATCTGTCGAATGCCACCGAGTGGAATATTTTGAAAATTGCAATGCAAATCATGTTGCGTGTGATACAAAAATTTCAGAAAATCTTCAATGATTTTGTTACTAATATGGGACCAGGCACCTATTTTAATTCAGTTTGAAGCAGAGAAGGTGGACAGACATCACACATTAGATGGACATGGTGGATTTTTGAAAAATCAGCTGATAAAAAAGTTATTGAACAAAATTGTGGTTGATCAATAACTTTTAATTTAATTTTTCAAAAATCTTTAACGTCCGGCTTATTCCTGGCATTTACCCACCTTCTCTGCTTGAAACCAAATTCAAATTAATAAAGTACTTAACAAAAAAATAGATTAGTTTCTGCAATTCTGAGTCATGTGATTAACCACCATGATTATATTGGGAAATCTTCTAGTGTTAGGTCTTTGATCGAGAATGGTTAAAAGCGTACAAATTTAATAAAACTGTTTTCTTTCAGAATGAGTTTTTTAAGCAGTTTTTTTAAATAACCTTTCATCAAGGACAGAAACTTTGGTTGCCTGGCCCAAATGAATATGTGGAAATAGGGGGAAAACTCATCTAAAGCATAGAAAAGGTTAACACAAAACAAGACAAATCCGGTGTACAGCAAGAGCTTCTTTTCCTCAAATATTTTGAAAAAAAAAATCAATGTCATGGATCAGGGGTCTTGCTACCAATTTTTGTTTGGGGCCAGGGGCCAGTGAAATTTGGGAAAATAGCGATGTTTATACCTAAATTGGGAAAAACTTAGACAAGTTTTTATTCATACCGTCACTTCTGCTGCAAATTAGACTGTAGTGATGAAAAATGCATTTGTATTTTGTACATAGGTCTACTCTAGTCTTGTTTAAGAATCTACTCTAAAACTGTCTTCAAAATATTTGTAAATGAAGATGAGGTCTTAACATGCAGGGGCATTCTGGGTCCTCATTGTGAATTTTCACCAGAGAATTGGGAAAAAAAGATACTTTTTGCCATTGGGAATGGGGCCCAATAACGGCCCCAAATTTTGGCAAACAAGATTCCTGTGGATGTGGATACCTTAGTAATTGAAAACGGCGTAAACCCTGATAAACCAACCATCCTTATGTAAATTTTTGTATTAGACATACTTAGGGTTTCAAAGTTTGGTTTAAACTTACTGCTTTATCAAAACATTTCTACACCTTTGTTACTTGTATCATATGGTTTATTAGCTCCACTGGCCGAAGGCCAGCGGGGCTTATGTCATGGCCCTGTGTCCGTCGTGCGTCCGTGGTGCGTCCGTCCGTGCATAAACAATTTTCAAACATCTTCTCCAAAACTACTGGACCAATTTCAACCAAACTGCACATGAATCATCCTTGCATGAATCTCTACCCAATTCCTTCAAAAGAATAAAATCTGTGCAGAACTTGAATTTTGATAAATTTAATTGAATTAAATTTTTGAAAAATCTTTAAAAAATCTTCTTTTCCAAAACTACTGGACCAATATTAACCAAACTTCACAGAAATCTTCCTTGCATGAATCTCTACCAAGTTCGTTCAGAAGAATAAAATCTGTGCAGAACTTGAATTTTAATAATTTTAATTGATTTAATTGATTTAAATTTTAGAAAAATCTTTAAAATTCTTCTTCTCCAAAACTACTGGACCAATTTCAACCAAACTTCACAAAAATCTTGCTTGTATGAATCTCTTCTTAATTCCTTCAAAAAGATAAATTTTGTGTATTATATAACTTAAATTTTAATTAATTTATTTGAATTAAATTTTCGAAAAATCATTAAAAAATTCTTCTTCTCCAAAACCACTGGACCAATTTTTACCAAACTTCACAGAAATCTTCGTTGCATAAATCTCTACCAAATTCCTTCACGATCAGATGAAAAGCTCGACCACTGTGGGCTAGGCTTATTTTTCGCTATATGAAACATAGTATAATTTTAAGAAAATTTTACAAACATGTCTGCTCCTTAATCACTTATTGGATTTCATTCTGGTGTATCTTTGGATAGGCCAGTATTGTATTCTTTAAAGAAGTTCGTAGTCTTAGTCTAAATGTCTAAAAGCCAGTGGAGCGATACAGGGCCATCTTGGCCCTCTTGTTCATCTTCCTTCCAATTTCAGTATTGATGCTAGATCTACTACAACAAAGAAAGCGGAGAAGATCATCAATGATAGTGTTGAAAGAAAATGGACAAACTGCATTTTGAAATACCAGTGTGGTCACTTGTTTAGATGAGCGTGACATTAAACCTGAAGAGGAGGTGGCTTGTTACTATGGTGTGACTGGGACTGACAGCAACATATCTTGGAGAATGGTGAATTCTTCTTAATTAAATATATATACAATTCAAAGCCAATCATGTAAATCATAGAAAATATTTCTACAAACAGAATGATTGTTGGCAACCTGATGAACTTATACAAGAGCCAGTTAATATTGCGATTAAGACCAGGCCCCCGTTTCTCGAAAAAACTTAAGTACATACTCATGAGAACATACTTAACTTCAAAAGAATACTCTCCAACGTATAAGGGTATTCAATTGAAGTTCACATGGATTTCTTGCGATTTGAGTACGGTGCTCAGACTTGAGCATGAGAACATATTTAATTTTTTTCGAAAAACCGGGGCCTGGATTTCATTATGGCGTGAATCATGATAGCATTCTAAACAAATATTGGATCATTTTATATACCAGTATTGGGTCATGTATATACCTTTTTCATCTCAATTGGAAACAAATATTGGGCAATTTTATATACTGGTATTGGAATAGCGTCATGTAATACTTTTTAGTCTATAGCAAAATTCTTAGTCATTGCAGAAGTCAAAGTGTGTAGTTGTCTTATGACTGTTGTTTTTTTTTGTAACACAGGCAGTGCTTTAACAGATAATATTGAAAAAACTCACTTTGTACAAGTCCTGTTTAAGACTGGAGAGTCATCTTTGCTGATCTGATCAATCATAGAAAAGGTGAGAGTATTTTTCGGTATTCTTAGTTTATTATCTCCACTGGCCGTAGGACCATGGGCTTATGTCATGGCCATGAGGGAATATATGTGTAACTAACTTTTTGTTGAAATTTAGTTTTAGGTAAATATTTTGATTTTGTTTATCGCCCGTTAGCCAAGCGACCGAGAAATGGTCAGTTTCTAAGAAGAGAATGCCGATTTGCCAGTAATTTATCAAATAATTGGCTTAGTATTTCTACTTTTCTCTATGATCGATATTTTTTCTGATACAGAAACGTTCGATACGATATATCTATCGAACGTAAAATACCGGTTTTCGATATATATCGAGTACTGGTACGGAGCCCTAGTTGACATTGTAATGTATCATTCTCTATTATATTCTTCCAACAAAAATCTGATGAAAAACATGGTCGCTGTCGGCGGGGCATATTTTTATGCCCTTGTATTGAAAGATCGGGGGCATATTGTTTTACTTGCGTCTGTCTTTCTGTCTGTCCGTCCGTCTGTCTGTCCGAAAACTTAACATAAAATACTTAACATTGGACTTTGTTCCAATAGTAGTTGACATACAATGCTCAAATTTGGTATGTAACTTAATTTCAATAATATCTATCTGATACATGCAATATGACTGTCCTCATGGTCATCCGTTAACCCTTTACATAAAAACTTAACATTTTAGAAAACTTAACTTAAAAACTTAACATTGACCTTTTCTCCAAAAGTTGTCGACATACAAAGCTCAAATTGCATGTACCGTAATTATTCTAATAAACTCCCGGGTGTTTATAATAAACATGGTCGATGGAAAAGTAAGGGGTGGGCGTTTATTAGAGGTATTCTAATTTGGTAGTCAAAATTTGCGAACCAATTGTCAATTCATGGACTCGAAGTTCAGCAAGTTAAATTTTGGCAAAGTTTGGTAATAAGGACTGCAAAATACGATTTTTCGATGAAATTTCTTCATTTCCAACAGATTTAGGGCAGGACAAATTCTTTTTCATTGAATTTGCTTTTGGAAATGATCTTTGGTTATGACTTACATTATTTAAATTCGGAATCATGGGATGGGTGTTTATCAGAATCACCCCTTTTTGCTAAGATTGTGATTGAAACCAGCAGATTTTCAGCCAAGATTTGGGAGATGGGCGTTTATTAGAATATGGGCGTTAATTAGAATAATTACGGCAACTTTTTCTATGGTATCAATCTGTTCCATGCAATTTGACCTTCCTCAAGGTCATCCATTAATATTTCACACAGATATTTCTCGACGAGACCTTTCATTTGGGACCATGACCTTTGACCTAGTGACCTTGACCTTGGAGTTTGACCTACTTTTCAAAAACTTTAACCTGGCCTATATCTCAGTCATTTTTACAGATACTTCACACATGGATACTTCTCAGCAAGAGCTTTCATTTGGGACCATGACTTTTGACCTAGTGACCTTGACCTTGGAGTTTGACCTACTTTTCAAAAACTTTAACCTGGCCTTTATCTCATGCACTATTATAGATAGAGCCTTGGTATTTCACATAATGATTACTTCATGCTATGACCTTGACCTTGAGACTATGACCTTTGACCCAATGACCTTGACCTTTCACTTTGGACTCTTTTATTTCGTGACAAGCTCTTGTATACTCTTGTCTTGACAAGCCAAGTTTAACCCATTACCAAACAACAAAAATAGTAATGTTGTCCTAATTGAAACCAGTTGCAGACAACATTTTCAATATGATCAAATTTTGAAACTTTGTGACTTTTGGGATAGAAAATAATTTTTGAAGTCAATGATGACACTGTTTGCACAGAATCACAGGGCCAGAATACCTCAGTGGTATTCCTAGACAAAATATTCTTATCCTTTATCGAGGGAATGTTTCCTAACCCTTATTGCAATTTGATTTTGTTTTACAACCTTCTATACCCTTTCACAAACAAGTCGCTAGATAAAGAAGCCGATTTTCATTATAAATAAGTCATTCTTTGACAAGTAACTATTCCTGTCCTCATAGATGCCTCCCTTCAGACAAAATATCCCATTTTAATTAACCCCATTCCTGACAAATAATGTTTAAAGGGGCATATGCTAGGTTTTTCAGGGATCAGAACAACATGGGGACAGTCACAGTTTATATTGTGGTGTGGTACATTGCATTATCTAGTGCCAAAAAGAAAAGAATTTTAGTGCTGGCACCAAGTTTCTCTATCAGCTTTTCAATTTTGATGCGTAAATTATGCATGTATTTAAACCTGATTTAGTCATCATTTTATATAATAATATTGGGTCATCTATATATTACTATTGGGTCATCATGTTGTATATATCATTAATGGGCCAAAGATCCAACTTTTAAGTTTTGGATAGACTTCAATATATGGAAAAGTGCAATGGTAGCCATATTTATGGAGTTATTCAAATGGCCTTTTGTTAATTTTCATCTTGCTTTTGTCCAGAGCATAACTCAAAGAGCGTGCAAGGTAGAATCATAGATAGATCTTATTACTGGGTATGTTTACATCATCAAAATGCCACCGTTTTGTATATAATAATATTGGGTCATATATATACTACTATTGGGTCCACATTTTGTATATATATATATATCATTATTGGGCCAAAGACCCAACTTTTACCAAACTTGATAGGTGGATATACTTCCAATATAGAGAAGTGCAGTGCACAAAAGAGGAAACCATTTTTATGGAGTTATTGTCCTTTGTTGATTTTCATCTTAATTTTTTATGCACCGCTCTGCGAAGCTCTTGTTCATTTAGGGACATCAAAACCAGGTCTTGTTAGGGAATGGGTTAAACTTTTGCAGTCTGGTAATGCTTTAATTACATTTTCTGCCATTTCAGAAATCATGTGCAAGGATTATGTGGATGATGGATACACCACGGGTGTTTGACAACTTGCTCACAAAAATTGAATTCCACTCGTAGCAATAAATGTGACACAAAACTTGAGCCAAATCCAAGACACCCCAACTTGACATTGGAAGGTCTCAGAATTTTGAGTCACGTTGACACAGAAGATGATGTTTTGTGTATTTGTAAGTTCATTTACTATTTCGTTGTAACTATTTCGATCTTTTGTCATGCTGAAATCAGAATATTATATCGAAAGATTGTGGGCATATTGTTTTACCGTTGTCTGGCAGGCCGTCTGTCCATCTGCCAGTGGGAAATGACAACAGTAGCCATTTCAGGGACTGGTGTTTCACAAAAAAATCTTATGGCATTTGCTTGTGGCAGTACATAAGGGACAATAATCAACTTTCACTGTAAGCTTAAAGATGCATTCTCACCCATTTATAGCTCCACTGGCCAAAGGCTAGCTGGGCTTATGTCATGGCCCTGTGTTTGTCGTCCATGCATCTGTCCGTCGGTATGTAAACTTTTTCTTCAAATTCTTCTTCTCCAAAACTACTTGACAAATTTCAACCAACTTTTACAGGAATCTTCCTTGCATGAATCTCTTCTAAATTCTTTAAAAAAGACAAAATCCGTTTAGAAATTAAATTTAAATGAAATTAATTAATTCAAATTTTTGAAAAATCTTTAAGAATCTTCTTCTCTAAAAGTACTGGATCAATTTCAAGTTCAACCAACCTTTACATGAATCTTCCTTGCATGACTCTCTTTCAAGTTCCTTAAAAAAATTCCAAATTCAAATCTTAGAAAAACCTTGTATACACTCTAGAGGTCACATTTTGCCTGATCAATCTGAAATTTGGCCTGAATGAGAGTCTTGATCAAATCTGGTACAAGTTCAAATTTGGATCCACTGTGGTAAAAAAAATGTGGTCACAAGGTCAAATCTCAGGAAATCTGGTATGCACTCTAGAGGCCACATTTTTTTTCCTGATCAATCTGAAATTTGGTCAGAATGATGATCAAAATGAAATCTGGGATGAGTTTAAAATTTGGTCTACTGGGGTCAAAAACTAGGTAACGGGGTCAAATCTTGGAAAAAACCTTGTATGAATTCTAGAGGCCCAATTCATGATGTAATTCTCTAATTGAAGCCGCTGGAGGGATACAGGCCATCTTGGGCCTCTTGTTCAATTATGTTTTCCGATGTTATTATCTTGTAGGCAGTCAAAAAGAGTCACTGTCAATGAGCAGTAATGGACTAATAGGTTAAGAATGCATAACTCTGTGACATTGATTTCAGAGTGAAAACAATGGTAGAGATATAGATGAGGAAGTGAAGACTAGAATAAGAAACATCTACATTGATGAGTTCATACGACCTTTGAGATGGCGAGTGGTACGATGGGCCCAATGATGAAATATCCTGAGAATGACTAGGTTTTGGAGTTCTATAAGGCAGAGAGGGAGACTGAACTTGCCGGGGAAGACTGGGATTGTGAGCAGACTGTGAATATCTACGAAAGAATATGAGGTAATAATGCAGATAGAAAAAGAGCTAAGCCTGAAAGACTGCACATGTAGTAACTGTATTATTTAGATAAACCAAAAAAATGATATCTGCTCATTTTTAGCTCCACTGGCCGTCAGGCCAGCAGGCTATTGTCATGGCGCTGTGTCCCATGTGCGTCCATCAGTCAACTCGTCAACCTTTTCTTTCAAAATCTTCTCAAAAACTACTGAATAGATTTAAACGAAATTTCACAGGAATTAACCTTGTATGACCTCTCAAATTCCTTCAAAAAACTTTTAATTGAACTAGAAAGACCCGAGATATCTGCCCTTGAATGTCAAGAACAGCTGTTTTGACTTTGTTTTCACTTGAACAACTACAAATACTGACCAATCGAGTCAAAATTTGGACATAATGTTAGCAATCATTAGATCCTGCCTTTGTGTAATTTTCATCTTGATTGGAATCTTTGATTCTGAGTTATGTGCCCTTGAATTTGAAAAAATGGATATTTTGATCTTGTTTTCTCTATAGTAAGCATAAATATTTTACCAATCAAGACAAAACTTGGACAGAATTGAGAAAAAAATGTTTTACCTTAAAATCTTCATTGCGTGTATATTTCAGCTTGACCAGAATATTTTTCTTTGTGATATCTAGGTCATGATGAAAAGAAGATCATGCCAAACTATGTCACTAGGTCAGATGATTTAAAGTCCTTTTTGCTCTAGAAGTTCCAGTTTTGGCTTATATCTTGTGAAAATTGCTCAGAATCTCTTTTTTGAGGATGTCTAGGTGCACTTTAAAATTGGGTCAATTGGGGACAAAACCTAGGTCACCAGGTCAAATTTTATGAAATTCCCAATTTTTCTAAATTATCATAAAAATTGTTCAGAATGATTTTTAGCTAGACTTTTCGAAGAAAATGAGAGCTTATACTGTCACCCGGGCGTCGGCGTTGGCGTCGGCGTTGCAACCAAGGTTAAAGTTTTTTCAAACATCAATAACTTCCATACTATCAAAGGGATTCAACCCAAACTTGGAATACTTATTCACCATCACACCCTCTACCTTACTATCAGGGCCCATGACCCTGGGACTCTATTTGGAGTTATGCCCCCTTTATACTAAGCAACTTAGAAAGTCGAGCATGCTGTCTTCGAACAGCTCTTGTTTCAATGACATAAAGGTCATGTAAAAAGTAGGTCATGCAATGTCTTAAACTATGTCATTAGATCAAATGTTGTAAAATCGTTCTTTTTGCTATGGAAGTGGCCATTTTGTCTAAATTGTTCAAAAAATTGCTCAAAATGTTTTTTGATAATAATATTTTAGTCATGAAAAAAGTGGGTCATGCGAGGTCTAAAACTAGGTCACAAGGTGAAATGTCAAAAATCCCTTTGTTTAGTCTAGAAGTGCCATTTTGTTTTAAACCTTGTAAAAATTGTTTTTCATGTGGATATCTAGATCCTGCTAAAATGTAAGTCATGTGAAGTCAAAAACTAGGCCACAATGTCAAATGTAATGAAATTCTTCTTTTTACTTTCAAAGTTCCAGTTATGGCGCAATTATTGTGAAAATTGCTCAGGATGCTATTTTTGATGTCTAGGTAATTGAAAACTTGGGCCATGTGATTTCAAAAACTGGGTCAGATCTTGTAGTTGCTGTAAGAATCACAATATTTTCTCAATCATTATGAAAATTTGTGCAAATTGTTTTAACTTTATGACATCTTGGTCATGTGAAAAGTGGGTCATACTACATCTAAAATTAGGTCACTGGGTCAAATATTGTATTTGCTCATTTATTGTGAAATTTGTTCAAAATGTTTATCTTGATAATCTCTAGTTTATTCTGCATGTAGTATGTCTCAAACTTCTCTCAGGTGAGCACTCTAAGGCCATCTTGTACTTTGTTTTTGCTCAAAGAACTATGAGTTTTGAAAAACTTAGATTGGACTTAGTCAAAACTTAGATTTGCTATAATAAGAAATTTAGGCCTGTGGAGCGATTCAATCCCTTCAGGGCTTTCTAGTTGATTAATCCTAATCTAATGGTTGATGTTGCCATCATCAGCAATCCACTGTCAGACTAAAGACCTTTGGATGAGACTTTGAATTTATATAACCTTGTTTCAAATTTATCATACTTTAAATTGATTATAGTGTTCTTTAAAATTCACATCAACTTAAAATTGTCATTTGCAAGACCTTTCCAAATAGAACAGTCCAAAAATTTGCTGAATGCATTACGGAATCCAGCAAATATTTTTATGTTCTATTTTCAGTAAAATGGTGCCTTGGGGAAAAACTGCTGAAGCCTTTTTAAGGAACATTCGAACTGTACCTTAATTGTGTCGGAGGGACATCTGATAAAAGATTTATTGATGTCAAAACAAAATTTTATCTGGTCGTCAATAACTTTTTTAGCTCACCTTAGCACAGTGTGCTCAAAGGTGAGCATTTGTGATCATTGAATGTCTGTTGTTTGCGTCAACAATTACATTGTTAGCACTGTAGATGGCACAATATTGGCCAATTATTCATAAACTCTTATCAAAATATTTGTCTGGTCATAAGGATGAAAATGGGAACATTCTCATTTATACCATGGATGTAAAAAGGGACCTAAAAGACAAAATCCTTGTTAGCACACTACATGCTACAGTTTTGGCCCAATGTTCATGAAACTTAGAATGTATGTCTAGTCACAAGAATGAACTATTTGAAAATGGGAATGCTCCATTGGCTATCACGGGCAAAGATGCCTTAAAGGGGGACGAGCTAGGCTGTCGAAAATGCAAATGGCACAATAATTACAAACCAGAAATAACGTTTGAAATCACCAACCTGAAGGGGTAGATCATTTATGTCCATTGATACCACTCGTCGAGCTTTATTAAGTATTAAAATCCAAGTCAATTAATAACATGCTGGTCGTCCTTGTTTTTGTTTTGTAACGGCTACATATGCCCAACCTTCAAAAATCAATTATGTCAGAGATACGTCATCTGTGCTCAGCGAGATTTAACACGCCGTACAACCGGCTGCGTAGAAAGTCAGCGAAGACAGATTCGGCATCTGATGTCATGTGCATGGTAGGTGAAAAGGTCAAATGAATTTACTTTTATAAATAAACGAAAGGATCTTTGGTATTCTATAGTTGATAAATACGCGTATTAATGTTCAGTGCTTGTACAAAATAAACCTTTTCAGGTATTCCTCGCAAATAAGGTCACAATCATCGACACAGCCGGTTGTACGGTGT
This sequence comes from Fragum sueziense, assembly GCA_963680895.1. NCBI lineage: Eukaryota > Metazoa > Mollusca > Bivalvia > Cardiida > Cardiidae > Fragum > Fragum sueziense. Next base: position 94,509 of record CAVMGG010000368.1, read on the forward strand.
GTTAATATCGCGGAGGTGTGTCTCGTTGACCTTGACCTTGTCTTGAAGTAAAAATAGAATGTGTAAACACGCTTGTAAAGGATTGATCTATAGCAAAGGAAAGATGTCTTTTCGCCGAGATTGAGGTTTTTATGCATTGCAAATTGTTTTTCCATGCACAAATATGAGTTCCCGAACAGTTCGGAAGCATAAAAACATAGAATGAGCCCCTTTAATGACAAAATTTTTGTTAGCACTCTAGAGGCCACAATTTTGTTCTAATGTTTATGAAACTTGAGATCAGAGTGTTTGTCACAACCATGAAGTCTGAGGAAAACAGAAAAGTCCCATGGGATAGTATTGGAAAAGGGGCCTTAAAGACAAAATCCTTGTTAGCGCTTTAGAGACCATAACGTTTGTTCAATATTCATGAAACTTAGTCAGATTGTTTGTCTAGTCACAAGAATTAATCCTATCTAAAATAGGAACGTTCTTCTGGATATCACAGGAAAAGGTGCAATAATTTCTCACCTTGTGACATCTTAGTTCAGGTGAGCGATTAAGGACCATCATTGTCCTCTGTTTTATCATGGACTGTTTAAAAGAGCAGCCATCACAACCAACAAATTCCATTTTTACACATCTGCTTAGGATCAGTTTTGTATTACCTCTTTCCCAAACAAGACTTGGTTTTGACGAATATATTGTAAAAGGCTTGAGAAGGATTGGGACCAAAGAAGAAATATCGATTATCAGCCTTTTCCGCTTTTGTCTCAATATTTTCTGGGCTTTATCACATATAATTCTGTTATTTATCACACTTGGTATCAATTTTGCTTGTGGCAGCCTTCAAATTGGACAACCTTTTCTGTTTGGGAAAGAGTTGATATGATTTTTGAAGATTTTCTGCAGTTGTTGAGTTTCACATTTCTCGATATATTATCTAAAGCATTGTCCTTTAAAGCCTGCTGTATTGTAGTGTTTTAATGTTAAACCTGGGGAAAACCCGTTACCACACAGGGATGCCTTTTGAAAATATCGTAGAAAATGAAGAAATTGCTTTTGACGAGCAGTATGATGTATCTTTTTTTCCTATAACGATTTTTTCATATAAATTTTAATCTGATATGTCTTTATGTCATTTTGAAATTGCCGTCTGCAACACCTTAGAATTTAGCAGGAGAATTACACCATGACTACATGTACCAAAGTTGAAATTGACCTTTCCCCAATCAAGAACTGCTTTTGAAGTCTGTAGTAGGAAAGGCCGAGGAAAACATTGAGACAAAAGAAGTAAATGCTGATAACCAACATTTTCTAATTTTTTCTCAATATTTTTATGCTCCCCGAAGGGAGAGCATATAGTCGCCGCTTTGTCTGTCCGTCCGTCTGTCATTCCATCCGTCCGTCCGAAGCGATTTCTCCATAACCTTTGGGCCAAATCAAATGAAACTTACCATGTGAACTACCTATGACATAATGCCGATGCACTTTTTCACAGTTTTTGGATTTGAGGCCTCGTCATGGGAAAAGGGGACTTAAGGTCAAATACACTTTTTCTCTAATTTCTCATAGTCTAATGGTCAGAATTTGATGAAATTTCATAGCTCAGTCGGTTACGTCGGAGTCTGTCAATCCATGGGTCTCGAGTTCGAACCCCGGCTTGGCCAGTATCCATTCTGACATTTGACAAAAGTCATTTGTCTCTCACCAATGGGTGTGAATCATCTATGTGAGAGCAGCTGGAGGCTCGGTTTGGATATTGTGGTTGTACTGGTGCGAGAAATACCAGGAACCCACGGTTAGGTGCTCCAGCCGCCGCGATATGACCCTGGTAGTTGAAAACGGCGTAAAACCCCAATAAGCTCAAACTTGATGAAATTTCATATTTGAGTAGCAAATCAGATGCCCTTGACAATAAACTGCTCTCCATGGCATACATTTATTGTGACAATGCCTTATTCGGGGAGCATTGTCCGTCTTTGAAGGCTCTTGTTTCTGCTATTTTGTAAAAGATTTGTTGGTTTCAACACCAATTATATTGTCATCTACAGCATTTTTCCATGCCATTTACCCGTATTTGAATATGCAGACAAGTAAGTTTGTCAATAATGAACACAAGTATTTAGTTATGAATTAGTCAACCTGTAATGTCGGCTTAGCAAAAAGATGTCATCAAGTCCATAAATCTAGCTAGTGGACTGGATTCAAGGATTTGCTGCATGTGGTAGATCTTAAAAACACTTGATAAAAAGTTACCAACCAATTTTGGTTAATCATCAGTCTATCATTAAAAATGATGCTTTGGAAAAAATAAATGCCAACCAATGAATATTTCGTTTAAATTTAAGCTGTGTCGGATAATTTTTTAGAAAAAATAGGTGGGAGTAAACATGATGCTGCCATACTGTGTGCTTTTTTCGTTGTAATTTTAGCTCCACTGGCCACAGGCCAGTGGGGCTTATGTCATGGCCCTGTGTCCGTTCGTGCATGCGTATGTGCGTGAATCTGTGCGTGCATCAACTTTAATTTAAACATCTTTTCCAAAACTACTGTACTAATTTCATCCAAACTTCATAGGAATCTTCCTTGCATGAACCTTTTCCAATATGCTTTCAAAGAATTAAATTCCATGTAAAACATGAATTTTAATCAGATTAAATTGATTAAATTTTCAAAAAGTCTTTAAATTCTTCTCCAAAACTATTGGACCAATTTCAACTAAACTTCACAGGAATCTTCCTTGCACAATTCTCTTCCAAATTCCTTCAAAAAATAATTTCTGTTTAGAATTGAAATTTTTAAATAAATTGATTGAATTGAATTTTCGAAAAAATCTTTAAAAATCTTCCTCTCCAAAACACCTTATTGGAATTAATTGTAATTTAGCCAGAATGTTCAATGTACAGTTCTCCACAGAATTCTTTTAAAAAAAATCATCGAATGAAAAACATGGCCACTGTGGGCTGGGCTATTTTTTGCTTCATGAAATGGTGTAATTGTAAGAAAATTTTAAAAACATTACTCTTCCATAACCACTTATTGGATTTCACTGTGGTGAAACAGGAATCTTCTTTGGATATACCTCTTTTGTATTCCTTAAAGAAATTCATGGTCGAAAAGTCTAAAAGCCAGTGGAGCTATATAGGGCCCACATGGCCCTCTTATTAAAAGGTTGGTTCAAACCGATAGATATTTAGTTACGTACAGTTTTGTTGTTAGAGCAATTTGAATTTGAAAATGAATAAAAAGAAAATAAAGATTTAAACGTATTAACATGTCTGTGCTTTTACGTATGTTCCAGACAGTTTTTAAAAGAGAGATTACTCACTATTAACTCTCCCGAATTACTGACTTATAAGACTTGCCCATGTTAATCACTGGTGGTGAACTCGGCCAAAGCGAGGGACGTTTTTTTCGCGAACAATGTATTCCGTCGGTGTTGTTATAAAATATCGTAACTACGGCTTTATCGAAGCCGTAGCTACGAGATTTTATAACAAAACCGACAGTTTGTCAATACAAAACGGTAAACCCGGTCTGTTTCTAGAACAAGTTCATTGTCATTAGAAAAAAAATCTATAAACTCACATTTAAACGCAAAATATCTATACCTTGTTGTAGCGAAAAACGTCGCTAGTTCACCACCAGTGTTAATCGAAACTCTGGAATTATAAAAAAAAAAGTTATGTCGGTAACGTGAGATTGATTGAATTTTAGTTTGATATAGCAGAGAAAATGATGACCAAAGTCAGAAAATACTGATAATCAGCAATTTCGTGGGCGTGAAATCAAGGTCTTGTTCGGCAAGGTTTAAACCGTGATATGGCATTACTTGGGCAGTGGAACAGCATTTGAGTGCAATAATCCGTACATGGCATGACTAAAATTGTTACCACGTCCAACATCAACAACGTCTGATAGATTTGAGACGTGATGTAGACGTGATATAGACGCGATATGAACGAAGAGTTGTATTTGACCGGACCCTCATGACATGTGGGTCCAACTTTTCCACGGGGGCGGATTTGGTGCAATTGTAACGCGCTGGACTTGTTACACAATGGTCGCAGGTTCGAATCCCACGCCTCTCCAGTCTTTCGGATGAGACTTTAAAGCGAGGTCCCGTCTCTATATGACCTTAGCAATTGAGTGGGACGTTAAATCTCCATTAGCCTTAGCCAACTTTTCCACGAAGATTAATGTAAAGACATTATCATATGTACACAAATCCGCACCCACATCACGGCCGGAACACGTCAAAAATAGTCTGTCATACCGCGCATTTTTGGATGCCTACTTGCATGTGACTAAGCCTTAAGGAGCGGTCAAAAACAACTTCGCGTTCACATCGCTTCACTGCTACTCACTGTCTTGACGATGTAGGCCGTGATGTGGCAGTGCATAAGCCTTTCCCAAACAACAATATTTTATGACGGTCCACTTGAAAGCTGCTGCAGACGATAAAAGGATGTAGATGAAGATTGAAATTGAGTATGATATAGCAAAGGAGGTGTTGGGACAAAGTCAGAAAATGCTGATATTCAGCATTTTCTTTCGCTGTCTCCATATTTTCCTAAGCCTTTGCCATTATGGACGTGAAATCAAAGTCTTTTTCTGGAAGGAGCTAAGCCGTGATTTGGCAGTACTTAGGCAGTGGAACAGCAGTCGAACACAGTGTGTTCAGAACTCGTCAAAATTGGTCTGCCGCACAGCTTATACTGGACCTCAGAAATAACGCACCACTTTTTCTTGTTTTGTATTTTTTCAACAAAATCTTTCATGTTGTTGGCACAATGTTATTTGGTATCCGCCGGACATTAGCCATGCACAAAAAACACTGTCATTCGTGACGCTAGCCGTCCAGACTTGGTAAACAGGTTTTCTGCACGTGCCGCAGTATTGACGTCGTGCACAAACCAGCATATCGGTGCATATGGTACATGCAGTCGATGAAAGAAAGAAAACACCCATACGTTCAATGCTTTAACCCATTACCAAACGGCAAAAAATTGGAATAGTCCAAATTCAAAGAAGTTGCAGACGACAATATTAAGTGTATGAAATTTAAATTGTTTTGGCCTTTTTGGGTAAAAATATGGGAAAAGAAGAAATTGCTTGTCACAAGCAATTTCTTCATTTTCCACAATGTTTTCCTATGGCATTTCATCACAAGACTTTTGGCTGGCCTAGAGAACGTTTCCAACAAATTGGGACAGTACTGCGCTGCCCGGAAAGGGGTGCGGCAATGGTTCCAACTGCAGCTCAAAATGTATGCTTGTTAAAGTGCGAAGTGATTAAGGAAAAGTGGATTGTCATGCCAGCGACCAGAATCCGAAATGTGGTCAGTTCCATGCACTAACGAAGCACAGACTGTATTTCTCTATAAAGTGGCCCTGCGCAGTTCTGGTTTTGTGACTCACTTTTAGAGGGTAGTCACGTTTGCGCTCTCGTCACGCTTGATTGCCTTAATGTAGCGAAGCAATTTTTTTTTATCAGAAACGAATAAACTGATATCAGTTTGGGTAGTGGTTGTACAGTTTGAAAAAGTAACACGATAAAGAAAGATATGGTGAAAATGTCAGTGGTGCGTTATTTCTGAGGTTCAGTATATTTTTTAACACAATTGCATGTGACCAGGCATTAAGATGCGGTTAAATACCACGCTGCGTCCATATCGCATCACTGCTAATCATTGTCTTCTTTCTAGCTCACCTGAGTACAAAGTGTTTAAGGATGAGCTATTGTAATCGCTAACTGTCCGCACGTCCGTCTATCTGTCCGTCCGTCTGACCACAATATGAAAAATAATTAATAAGATTGTGTTTGAATAGACATTTATAGAAAAGTCAAAAGAACATATATTACATCAAGAAAGTTGTGAAAGTTTTTTCCTTTCGTAAAATTTTACAAAATGTAGTAATGATTGTTTTGCACTAAGTCCTTTGATATCGCTCTATGTTGTGGTTTCCTGGTTTCTTTCATTTTGCACAGAAAAAAGTGCACAGAACTTGTGTGTGTTTCATACATATTATATATATGACCCAATAATAGTATATATATGACCCAATAATAGTATATATATGACCCAATAATAGTATTTGATGACCCAATAGTAGTATATACATGTATATATACATTGAGGACCCAATAATAAGGTACATTTGTATATTCATGACCCTTTATTGTATCATTTTTTTTAAGTAAAAATGGAGGCATTTCTGTATTATAGTCCCTCTTTTTTGCAGCCCTGTTGCCGTTTACATTCGATTTCGCATGTGGTTATAAAGACCATTCGTAATGACGTAACGTGTGGACGTCTCGAGTTTTGCAAATCACTGATGCTGCCAAGTTTTTGAAATTGGCTCAAAATTCCGATACTCTGTTTCTCTCACAAAAACGTCAGACGACGTCTTTCATGAGCATCACAGTCTGGAATATGCATATAAACGTGCATTTTTACATATACGTATCAAATAACGCGTTAACGTCGAACGTCCGTGTGTGTGTGTGTGTGTGTGTATTTAAAGACACTAAGTCGGGTCCATACAAGAGATATTTCATGTAAATGTCTTCAATATAAACTAAAAATTAATAAATTCAAATAAATAAAGTAAAGAAATACCACACAATTACTTTTTCACGTCACTACATGTTGTTTTGCCGTGCATATGACGGGATGTTGTACTGAACTGTTGTTCCACTTCCTAAGCACTTTTTCATCATGGCTTAAAGGGGCTCGTGCTAGATATTTAAGGTTTGAGAAAAAGATCGGGCCGTCAGAATTTGCGTCATTGAATGGTACACTGCATTATCAGAGATCAAAAGGAAAATAATTTTAGCTAATTTTACCTATCAAGGTCCAGTTTATCAATGTTCTCCAATTGTTGCTTTAATTAAATACTAAGTTACTAAATTAACTTCATTCGAATTTCTGACAGAAATGATTACTCAGATTGGTCAATCCGTACTACAGTTCTTGATTTCTTTTACCTGATAGTATGTTCAATGACCTAACATGACTGTAAAAAGTAAAAGTTGACAGTGAAAAACAGTGGCGCGATGTGGACGCAGAGTTGTATCTGGTTACATACAAGTCCGCGTCCAAAAATATGCTGTACGATAGACCACTTTTGATGTTTTTCCGGTCGTGATGTTGTATTTAACTGGACCTTGTCAGATACGACTGTGTTAAAATACCAATGTTTACGTGTTCCAGACACAGAATTTCACTTAAACACAAAATAAACTGTGCAGTTTGTACCTTTAGACTTTCTCAGAAATTACGGATAGAATTTTGTCGACAGACGCAAAATGGGCACACCGCCATGACAGTAGCTCACTGGCCGTCACCCGTTGGCCAGAAGCTAAAAATTGGGATTTTTTTCCTAATTAATTTTGTTGTGACTATTTTTTTGTCAGACACAAACTACAATGTCTGTTATCTTTAGGTAGTCTGTACAACCGTCAATATTTATATTTATGTACATTAATTCAATGCAGCTTAACTACACTCAGGGACACTTTAAAGCAACAGTGAACACTAACATTTCTCCTAATAATCAAAACAAGAGATTCTCAGGACAGTCAAGCGCTACTATCAAGTGCTGAATAGTAAAAAAAGCCCGAAGAGGGTAAAAATTCCTTTTAACAAATGTCAGAGTAACGAATCGTTGTTTAGAGCCTGATATTATGGTCACAAAAACATGTGCAAAAATTGAAAGGAATTGCCGTTACATAAAAAAATGTTATCAAAGATATATGGAAGTTGCACATAAGTCCATAAGGGTAAAAATCCACCAATTCACGTAATATTAGAGTTATGTGCCTTAAGGCCTGATGACATGCAAGTATGTTTCCAAAAATATATGTCGGTATATACATGATATACATGTATCATACTTAATCTCACCAACTTATTGGGTCTCTACTCTGAAACCCATTTATTGGGCCCAACCATAAATAGCCGTATTATGGACATGTACACGGGTTCAACTTTCTTACTACTGTCTTGATAGAACATGTACGTATACCAATATAAATGAGTCTTTAAAGTTACGTGTCATATTGTTAACATGTCCTTTATTCTCTTTGAATAAATACCCTGATTTTGATTAAGATTGTGAAAGTCAAATTTTGCAACGAAAGACCAGGCCCCGGTTTCTCGAAAAAACTTAAGTATAATCTCATGCTCAAATCTGAGCATCGTGCTCAAATCGCATGAAATCCACGTGAACTTCAATGGAATACCCTTCAACGCTGGAGAGTATCCCTTTGAAGTTGAGCATGTTCTCATAAGAATATACTTAAGTTTTTTCGAGAAACCGGGGCCAGGTAAAATTGCGTCTCTAAGAATTCAAGATGGCAGGAAAAAGTGTTTTCTTACAAAGTAACAATCACAATGTATTGTCTTTTGGTTTGCAACTTCTTTTAGAATGATATATAAAACATATATTATGAAAAAAATAATGCTGTGCTTATATCAGCAGCTTCATATTTTCACTAGTTACATACTACGTCTTAAATAAGCCCGAAAAATGCGCTTGTTTCCTGTCGATGTGTTTTATAGTCCGTAAATGTTGACCCGAACCTGTTAAATAGGCAATGAGAAATTGTGATGCGGAATAATCACTCTCAGATATAGATTGACACGATAAGCATGTGCAGAATACAAAGTCACAATTCTTATAGAAACTATCGACTAAGCTTGACAGTGTATGATTTCTGGCGAGTATTGATTATTTCGTGTTATGATTACTCATTGAATATTCGTCGGGCTCAGGTCAATATTTACAGACTAGGCCTATACATAAATATATAGAAGGTTTACTGTATAACAACCAGTATTGCCTTCTTTTTCCTCAATACAATATTCGCCTAGGTCTATTTTCCAAAGTTTCGGACGATATCTGTAAAATATCAAGGTATGTTTATATAATCAAGCTAAATCAGTTTGGATGGGATGAGATAAAACGATGCCATCTTTTTTTATTTGTACAGAAAGGGTTAAAAACTATATAATTATGCCTCCTAAAGAGACAATCAACTCAGAATTATCCATTCGAAATAATTAACTATTTACTTCAGGACACAACTAAGCTGTAGTGGCGCCGTGTTGAGCGTGACCGACGATAGTTTCTACGGCCGACTTCGATTGGCAATAGCTCGCGCCATCGTTCAGAACATCGCCCCAACCGAACACCAATAGTGCGAGCTATTGACGTCATTTCCGTAACTATAGCTCCGATCGAACAGCAATGGCGCGAGCTATAGTCCGTCCACCGGAAAAAGTGTGGTCCGGTCATCCGAGCCATTACGTCATTCGGAACACTCCTCGGATAACAGTGGTCCAATCAGTGTCTAGGTAAACAAAGGTTTTGATTGGCTGACTCAGAACGGGTAGGAATTCAATAGAAAGAACAGCACTGGTTCCCATTGATGGTTCCCATTCGCGCGAGCTATAGTGCCAATCGAAGTCAGCCTACATGTTAGTACTTTTTTCATCGTATTAAGTTTAAACGAGCCTATTTGGCGGGGCGGGGGATGGGGGAGGCTCAGTAGATATTTCTTTAGAATAAGAACGAATGTTCTATATTTTTTTAGTCTGTGGTCCAAACTTACATGTAGGCTATATGGGTGAAATAAATTGATTATAAATTTCTTGTGAGAATATAGTAGCCGCGCTGCCTGTCCGTCCGTCCTTCCGTGCGTCCGTCCGTCCACAACCAGATCTCAGCAACCCTTAAACCAAATTCAATGAAGCTTCACATGTGAACTCCCTGGGATAATCTCTAGGGACTTTTTTCCCCGTTTCTTTATTTGAGGCTGTGTCATGGAAAAAGGGACCTTAGTGTAAAAAAATAGTTTTCTCTAATTTCTCTTTCATCTAATAGAGGTTTGTCAAAGAGTTATTCCCCTTGCGAAACTCTTCACAAAGAAAATTAAAAATGCACTGCCGGTGTTCCTGAGGGGGCACTAATTACTTCGGGCAAATTAGCGCTCTATTTTGTTTTTAGAAGATACGGTTTAAAACAATGTTTATTTACACATTTAAGCTTGATTATACATCGAATTGTGCGCGAGCTGAATCACTTAGACCCCAAGATGTCAAATTCGGTCAAAATTTAAAATAAATCGTCGTTGTAAATGCAAAACCTCGTATCTCGTTTTTGGAAAATTTCAAATGGGAGCGAAAAAATGTAATAACTTTTCCCAAAATGAAATGTTTTACTTGAAATTTGGACATATTGTTCACAAATGATTTGTCATCAATACTGATTAGTAAAATATCTAAAAGCCTGCAAGAATTGTCTGTAACTAGGCACACAAGTTTGTACTTTGAAAATCGCAATAATCGACATACGAGGTTTTGCATTTACACCGACGAAATGATTCATTATTTTTATCAGTTTCTTGTTTTATCTCTATTGTCATATTTTCGTAATGATCACGAAGCCCGTTCACTTGTCTGCGAATACATTTTGATGGGATCAATAGACGGTATATATCGACTCCTATATCTTCCGTGGTATTGTAAAACCTTGTAATTACAGCTTAAATCAACTGCAGTTACGAGGTTTTGCAATAACACCGGTGATTGGCATATTCCTAACCATTCAGCCAACGACATTTCGTTATTGAGAAGGAAGAACATTGTAACAACGAATTATCAAAGACCATTTACGGTGTTTTTGCCATTAATGGCGATTTCTCAGAGAGATTTTATCCTTTCTCCAACGACTGAAAGGCTGGCACAATTTTTAAAAGGAGGTACAAATGTACAGGCTATAAAATATTTGATTTCAAAAGTAAAACATGAAATGTTTGAGCACAGAAAATATTGCCCAATGCGAAACTTCTGATGATCAGCATTAATGCATTATCTTCTTTTGCTTCAATATTTCCCAAGGTTTTCTCGACCAGGGACGTCAAAACTCGGTGTCGTGTTCAACTGTATTCGATCAGAACAGTCTCAATATTTGCTGTCTTTGAAATAGTGAAAAAAGTTTTTAAAAAAAATGAATAAATTACACTACAGGGTGTGGGGGCATTTGATCCCCCCCCCCCGAAACGACTCTGGATCCGCTACTATGAACTAACCCCACTTGGTATTATGCATGATATTTGCTACGCCTAGTTGTGATTGTACGCCTGTCCCTGACTCGTGAAAACATTCTGACAAAAGAATAAAACGATGATGGTAAGCATTTTCCCTTTGCCTCAGCGTTACAAACGATGGTTTGATCGATGACCGACCGGCCCCTGTTCTAACGAGCCTTCTTTTTTTCTCTCAAGATTTAAATCTTATTCGCATTGGCACGTTTCTTTGGAACATATCGGTGAGGAAAGGGTTCTGGAATGACAGGATTTTTTGTCGCTGTTGAAAAACCGATAACGTTGATTGTGATATACTGATAAGGCGATATTAAAGTAATGTACCGACGAGACTGTCAAACATGTGATATACCAGTAGGCCTATCTGCAAAACCCTTTGCATAGACAATACTGATCCCATCAATATTGACAATCGAAATGTACTTTAACCTTTAATCAAGCTGTAAAAATGATAACTTTGGACACCAATCAAAGACATGTGACAAATCAGACGAAATTGTCATTGAACGAAATTCGAAGGAAAAAAAATCGAACAACCGAAATTAATAGCAATACGGTAATGAGACAGATCATCGGTATCATTATTTCAAAACCAAATATTGATCAATAATGCAAAACATCCCAGTCGGAGCGCAATTTAAGCATTAATTTTACTGATCAGGTTCCTTGTTTTTCGAATAAGAAGGGAAACGAACGTATTAATTTGGCCTTTATTTTGAATATTTAATAGTGTCTTAATAAAAGTCAGTTTTTTACTCCAGAACAGAAATCAACTTAAGTTTCGATACCGTTTCGATGATATATATTAGGCCTATAGCCTAATTATGAAATTATAGCTCACGGATGAATAATGGGATTTGGCTCGAGAAAATGCGAAGAGTGGGTATTTTAAGATTTCGAAATCATGCGGAATGCAGCATATTCCATACGATATTTGCACTTTAATAATAATCCTATTTTGAACAGGATCCATATGGTGAAATGATTTGTATATAAATATATTAACAGACCACTATATGTTTTCTTTTCCAAAATTTTAATCCCAAACGGAGTCAATCTAGATTTCTTTTGTAGAGTTTTCTCGATATTTCCATATCTCCAAATCTTCTCCGGCCTTTGATTGACGGACACAAAACATAATACATGTAACTGCAGGCACGTAGGAAGCAATTTCATATTGGGGGGCTAAAGCCTCATTGTCTGAATATTAGGGGGGCTAAATTGAATTTTCCCAAAATTTTCAGTGTGAAATAAGGAAAATTTGGCATTTTTGGCCAACTTTGGGGGGCTTAACCCCACTAGCCCCCCCCCTGTTCCTATGGGCCTGTAATTATAAATGAATAATACTTACTTCGGAAGATATCTCGATCTCATTGGAGGGACTGGAGATTTCGGAGAGTGACAATTGTCGTCGATTTCTATTTGCAACTCTAGAAACTATGGTTGAACTTTGTTCGGCCGCTTCTAGAGTCTTGGTATATTCCGACGATTTTTTGCTCGTTTTAGTTTGTCTGGTGGGTTTCTTCGTCAAAATACTTGGTATATTTCTATTTGGTACATAGTCAGGATTGTTTTTATCAGTTATGTCTGGCTTCCCCCCCCCCAAAAAAAAGTGGCATCCACAAACTTTCACGTTATTTGTAAGTGTTTTTAAACTCAAGTTCTGTCTACCCGACGCATGAATCCAACGCATTCTTAATGCCGAGTTTTTTGGAAAAGTGAAGAATCTACAATTATTTGACAGTTTATTCCGTCTATGATCACACCCATACACGCAACAATGATCGTGTCCGCCCATTTTTTCGATTTAACGAATCACAGTAGCAGATTAATCCGTCACGCTTATTATCCCATTATAGAATGATTATCGACTTGCCCCCTCAAGGGAAAACGATAGTTGAATTACGGCTTGTGCGCATGCACGTTATTTGCTTGACATTCCTCTATTGGCAGAATTAAATGAAATTTTGTACTTATGTGATGAATATGATGTTCTAGACCATATTCTTTAAATAATGTGTGTACAAACAATCTGTCATGGAAAAGGGGGGGGGGCTTATTTTATGATAGTTTTTTTTTTCATTTTGTGACAAACACTTATTCGGGGAGCATAATCCGTCTATGACGGCTCTTTTTTCCACTTGTAACCTGAACCACATATATTTCATATTTGGCCTGAGATTAAAAGAGTACAACGACATAAATGTGGGTTCACAGTGACAAATTTGCCGTATGAATTTCAGAAAATCCCCAATATTTCTGTAAATACTTGGCCTATTTGACTTCGGTTTGAAACAGAGAAGGTGGGAAAATACCAGGAATAAGCTGGACGTAGTGGAGTTTTGAAAAATCAAATTTTGGTTGATCGTCAGTATTTTTTTTTTCGGTTGATCTTTCAAAAAAGCCACTACGTCCGTCTAATGCGTGACTTTCGTCCACCTTCTCTGCTGTAAACCGATTTCCAATCGGTCCCATATTAACAAAATTACTGAAGATTTTCTGAAATTATTGTATCACGCGATTATCCACCGTGGTCATTCGTGAACATCCGTAATATTTGTTGGTATCCGTAAATAACTCGTATATATGAATTGTTGTCACCGTCAGCTGTTGAATGACGATGTACACAATGTACATGCTATATTACTCTTTACGCTAACAAAATGATAAAGCATTTTTAAAGAAACGTACATTCTCGTAGATTTCGTTTATCTTGTTCCGTTCGGAGCGGAATATCATGTGTTCGTATATTGCGTTTTACTTCGGAAGACAGGGTGGAGCCTAGTAAATGGTTAATAGCATTTAAGACTGAGGTAAAACAAGTTTCTCGATTTGCGATAAATCGTAGGTGTTAATGAAAAACCTCGTAACTACAGATTTATTATTCATTGCGGTACATTATATCAAACTCGAAATGCGTGCCCTGCCATGCCGAACGTTTTCTCGTACGTATTAATCAAAGTATTGAGAAGTAAACTCTTCGAATGATCGCTTTACATAGCCACACCCTGAAAGGTGAAATGAAACGGAATATAAACAACTCGTTCGCATCATTATGTAAACACTTCGTCACAAGTCGGTAATATTCGTTACGATCCAAATCTGATTAAAACCCGCTGTTTTAAGTCACAGTAATATCTGACAGGGGTCAGTGATGGTTTCGTCCATGGCCAATGAAATAAACAACGTGAGTTGGCGAACACTTCTTTACAGCTAATAATCATATTGATGAACGCACGGTGGGGATTGTGCATGATGGGATGGATAACGAATACGGACAAAATAATCTCGATTCTGGTAAGATTTTTTGCAATAACTTCCTTATTTGTGCTTCAATTTTCAAAAGGTTTGTTGCATGTACCCCGCCTTACCGAGCTCTTTCATCGGATGTATGGCATATTAGATAACTCGTGGTACTTTTTCCAAAATATTGTCCCAACCGACCAGAAAGCGAAATGGTAACGACAACGGCCAAATTAACCACGCTTCAGGTAAGCATTTGTGCAATAACTTTCTTATTTTAGCGTCAATTTACATGCAGTTTGTTGCATGTACTCTGTCTTACTGAGCCCTTTTTTCAGATGTATTACTAATCGGGAAACTCCTTGTACTTTTCTCAAAAATCGATCCCAACAGACTAGAAAAATGACCTGGATTTTTTGTCGTTTTTCTGATCGGTTGGGATCAACTTTTGGACAAAGAACAAAGATTCTACAAACAGAGGGAAGAGCTCAGTAATGCGGGGTACATGTAACAAACCGCTTGAAAATTGACGCAGAAACAAGAAAATTATTGCACAATTTCTTGCCTGAAGCGAGGCAAATTTGTCCGTATTCGTTATCCATCCCATCATGCACAATCCCCACCGTGAACGACTTAACAATATTTTCACGTGCATACATTTGTCGTGTTATATATCAAAATGGTTATTGGTAAACTGCATATCGTCGTTGTAAATGCAAAAACCTCGTATCTCGTTTTTGGAAAATTTCAAAGGGGAAGAAAAAAGGTGCAATAACTTTTCCCAAACAGAAAGGTTTTACTTGATTTGAACATATTTTCTCAAGTAATGTGTCTTTAATACTGGTCATTAAAAGTATCTCAAAACCTGCAAGAATTGTCCTAACTGGGCACACAAGGGTTGGACTTGATTGGGCCACTCCGTTTTACTCGGAGTAACTTTTTCACTCCAAAATCCAATCAAGTGCCAAAAATCCACTATCGGATCTACTCAGAGTACTCCACCTACCGAGCAGGGGCGTTTGGGAGTGTGACGTCATCAACATGGTTTCTGATATACGATAAAAATAGAAATAGTTTGGTATAATATTCTATAATTTAGTTGGCTTAATTATAATATAGAAAAAAAAACTCTATTGGGAACGCCAAGTAGAGTCGGCCTCTGGTCTACTCGCCTGCATGTTCCTACTGATGGATTTCTCCTTTGCCAATTTAGTCCACGTATCTAATGTGATTATCAAAAAAAAAAAAAATTATACAATATTTTCATTGTGAACAATATACAATTCAACTACCTAAATATATTTACTTAATGATAAGATAAAAATTGAACACTGGCATCAAGTAACGGGCGATAAATTCGTACTCAGATAATGGCAATATTGTACGTGCCCGCGGGTTTTCGTTTTAAGCCACAGTTTCCATAATATATAAGTGCCATAGGATGTCATAGACACCTAAATCTCCAAGTCATTAATTCTTTTGACTGGTCAATTGGTCAAATGTTGGATATAAGCCTTCGTGACTAGTGATCAGTCGATATATTGATTGGCAGCGGCAGAAGGTCAATAATACATCAATGCGCGATTTTGGGTTTTCTATGATCCAGTCACAATAATATTATACATGTAAGGGGATCAGTTATGGTGGCAGATTGAAGCAAATGAAGCAAACCTTTATAACAAAGATTAAACAAGTTTTTCATAAATACATCTAAAGGTTAAAGTATCCTTATTTTGAAGAGAATCTTTTAATTAATTATCGAAATGAAGAAAACAGATCTAGTAATCAAATCTTTAATACAGGGATTGGCTGAATTTCAAATTCAAAATATTATTAATTTTGTAAACTCAATTATAATGGCAAGATTTAGCAAATATTAGCCCAAGGTGAGTCATCATTTAACTATGATTACTGGACCATGTATATACTTTTATTGGGTCATGTATATTCTAATATTGGGCCAATACTTTATACAACACTATTGGGTCATGTATATTCTACTATTGGGTCAATAATTTATACAACATTATTGGGTCATGTATATATTCTATTATTGGGTCGATATTTTATACAACATTATTGGGTCAAAGCCCCAAGTATTTATTGGGCCTGACCCAACAAGTTGGTGTAGCATGGTTTACCCCCTTCTCCTTTGATTTTCTCATATATATTCGTATACATGTTCTATCAAGACAGTAAGAAGAAAGTTGAACCCATGTACATGTTCATAATACAGCTATTTCTGGTTGGGCCCAATAAGTTGGTTTTAGAGTAGAGTCCCAATAAGTTGGTGAGTTTAAGTATATATATATATATATATATATATATATATATATATATATATATATATATATATATATATATATATATATATATATATATATATATATATATATATATATATATATATATATATATATATATATATATATATATATATATATATATATATATATATATATATATATATATATATATATATATATATATATATATATATATATATATATATATATATATATATATATATATATATATATATATAT